>JAMWEH010001309.1:0-23533 GCA_024721245.1 Mitragyna speciosa | reverse complement strand
TTCAAATAATAACCATGTCCCTATACCCGGAATAAACAAAAATAACCGGGTGGTACCTTCCAAGTTTTGTGGCTATGCAAATCTCTGCTTTGATCTTACTCCTGCACTTTCTACAAAATACTGAAAAATATCGAGGGGTGAGTTTTCACACTCAGTAAGCATAATACATATTGTAAAATATTTTAAACAATTTACTCAAAATTACACTTTTGGCAGAAAAACCGTATAATCATCATATATGACATAAAACATTCAATAAAATCACATTTTTAGTTTCATAAACAACTTTTGTTATTTCTCGAAGTCACAACTATGCAGAACCTACTATCCCCCGAAGGGTAACTCTGTCCCCGAAGGGCTATCCCCGAAGGGTATCTGTCTCTGTTCCCCGAAGGGATCTGTCCCCGAAGGGCTATCCCCCGAAGGGTATACTATCCCGCGAAGGGAGGGAATCACTGCGGACATTCCCTAGCCGGCATATACTAGGTGCACCCAAACTAACAATAACCCTGTTAGTTTTAGTTAGCTTCTGCATAGAGTTACTTTCAAATCATTTTCACAACTTAAATTCTTTCAACTTTATTTGACAAAAATCATTGTCACAAACAATCATTCACTTTCTCATTCTTTAATGTTAAAACTTTAACAATATATAAAACATACTTTGAAAAAAACGTCAAATGTATTATCTTATACACTCAACGTAAATCATTCACCTTTAAATGCTTTGCAAGCTCATTTAAACTTTCATGTACAAAATAAACCACTTTGTATGCATTTTCTCAACGTACATCCATTTAACAACATATATGTATGTCAATCTCAATTTATACATATAGCATACTTTAAAATACTCACAAAATGCTTTGCAAGCAATATATAGTACTAGTGATTCATAATATGTATTACACTTACCTCAATAGGCTATGTACCAAAAATCTCGAAGTCGATCATCCCTCTTAGGCGGCTTCCTCCGCCAATGCTCTCTTGAATCTATTATATAACATAACGATCAAAATTAACAACTAAAAATACATTAGAAAAATAATACTCTAACTTTAATCTAGCCCCAAGGCTTAACTCAATCACTTACCCATCTTACATGGCCTAAACTATAATCAAATCTCAACTTTAATTTCCCAAATCAACTTTTTCCTCCTTCTAATTGGTAATTAACACCATAACAAAACTATTAACTCTAAATAATACCAAGAAATCATTTTTCTCCAAATTTTCTAAAATTTCCTAAACTCTAAAATTCCATCTACTCAATTTCTATTCCATGCATGCTATCATTTCCACCAAAAATATCATATACTTATCATAACTTATTTAATAAACAAGATTCAAGCATAAAATTTACCTTATTTAGCTAAATCCAAATTTTTTTCCTTTTTCTTCCTCTTTTTTTTTTCTTCTTTTCTTCCCTACTTCTCTTCTTCTCTCTCTCTCTCTCTCTCTCTCTCTCTCTCTCTCTCTCTCTCCTGCTGGCCGGACCTCTCTTCTTCTTCTCCCCTCCTTCTCCTTCTTCTCTCTTTCTCTTCTTTCTTCTCTCTTTTCTTTTCTTTCTTTCTTCTCTCTTTTCTCTTTCTTCTTTCTCGCATGCTTCTTTCCTTTCTTACTGCAGAAAGTTCTGCAGTCCTTCTTATGGGAAAAATCCCACCGACGACCCCTTTTTTTTTTTTTTTTTTTAGGTCAAATGACCTTTTTGCCCTTTATTTATATTGGGTATTACATTCTCTCCCCCTAATAAAAAAATTCGTCCTCGAATTTGAAATATCTACATACCTGAATGTGAAAATAAATTTGGATACTTGTTTCGCATCTCCTCCTCCAACTCCCACGTACTCTCTCTTATGGAATGATTTCTCCATTGTACTTTAACCATAGGAATCTCTTTATGCCTGAGCTTTCTTAGGTTTGACAATCCACAATTGCAATTGGTTGCTCTACGTAGCTTAAATCTTCACTCAACTCAACTGTTTGTGGTTCAATGACATGCGAAGGATCTGCCACGTATTTCCTCAACATAGACACATGAAATACTGGATGAACTCCAGAAAAATCCGGTGGAAGGGCCAACCTGTACGCCACTGCTCCTATTCTCTCAAGTACCTCAAATGGTCCAATATACCTAGGAGATAATTTTCCTTTCTTTCCAAATCTCATAATTCCTCTCATAGGCGACACCTTAAGAAACACATGATCTCCAACACTAAATTCAAGATGTTTTCTTCTCACATCTGCATAACTCTTCTGCCTACTGTGAGCCGCTTTAAGACGCTCTCTGATCATTGCGACCTTCTCCGTAGTCAATTGTACAATTTCGGGACCCAATAACTTCCTATCTCCTACTTCTTCCCAACAAATAGGAGACCGACATTTTCTACCATATAGTGCCTCATATGGAGCCATCTCAATGCTCGAGTGATAACTGTTATTGTAGGCAAACTCAATTAATGGTAAATGTTGCTCCCAATCACCTCCGAAATCCATAACACATGCTCTCAACATATCCTCTAACGTCTGAATGGTTCGCTCGGACTGACCATCTGTCTGAGGATGAAAAGCTGTGCTAAAATCGAGTCGAGTTCCTAAGGCCTCCTGAAGTTTCCTCCAAAACTGTGATGTGAATTGAGTGCCCCTATCCGATACTATAGACACTGGTACCCCGTGAAGACTCACTACCTTGTCAATATACAATTGAGCATACTGAGTCCACTGTATAGGTAGTCTTTACTGGAATAAAGTGAGCTGACTTCGTCAACCTGTCCACAATTACCCATATTGAATCATAACTCTTCCTCGTACGGGGCAATCCGACTACGAAATCCATCGTCACTCTCTCCCATTTCCATTCTGGCAAAGGAAGTTCTTGAAGTAAACCCGAAGGCTTTTGGTGCTCAAATTTCACCTGCTGGCACACTAGGCATTTAGCCACAAATTCTGCAATGTCTCTCTTCATCCCATTCCACCAATATATTTTCTTCAAATCTTGATACATTTTGGTCGAACCAGGATGTACCGTATAGGCTGACTGGTGTGCTTCTTCCATGATCTCTTTTCTCAAATCTTCCACATTTGGAACACATAACCTATTGCCACAACGAAGTACATTATTTTCATCTATATTGAACTCCTTATTATCACCTTTAACAACTTCGTCTCGAATCTTTTCTAACTGCTCATCCTTAGCCTGATTTGCTTTGATTCGATCTAAAAGCACTGGACGCACATTAATGTGAGCTAATAATACTCCACTGTCACAAATCTCCAATTGAGTCCCTTGATCATGTAACCCCTGTAACTCCTGAATTAATGGCCTTCTATCAACTGCTATATGAGCTAAACTCCCAACTGACTTCCTACTCAAAGCATCTGCTACCACATTTGCTTTTCCAGAGTGATATAAGATTGAGCAATCATAATCTTTTAGCAGCTCCATCCATCTCCTTTGCCTCAAATTTAAATCTCTTTGCTCAAATATGTACTTCAAACTCTTGTGGTCTGTATAAATCTCACATTTCTCCCCATACAAATAATGTCGCCATATTTTTAAAGCAAATACTATCGCTGCCATCTCTAAATCATGAGTAGGATAATTCTGCTCGTGCTTCTTTAACTGACGAGAAGCATAAGCCATAACTTTTCCATGTTGCATCAACTACGCACCCTAAACCCACTCTTGAAGCATCACAGTAAACCACATATCCACCAGAACCTGAAGGTAGTGCTAATACTGGAGCTGTAGTCAAACGAGTCTTAAGCTCCTGAAAACTCTGCTCACATGCATCAGTCCATTCAAATTTTACATTCTTTTGAGTTAATCTCGTCAGCGGGGCAGCAATCCGCGAAAATTCTCCACAAAACGCCTATAATAACCGGCTAACCCAAGAAAACTACGAATCTCCGTAGCTGACGTTGGTCTCGGCCAATGTGTAACTGCTTCAATTTTCTTTGGATCAACTTTTATTCCATCCTTTGACACTATATGCCCAAGAAATCCCACACTATCTAACCAAAATTCACATTTAGAAAACTTGGCATACAATTGATGCTCTCTCAAAGTCTGAAGTACTATGCGTAAATGTTGCTCATGGTCTTCTTTACTCCTAGAATAAACCAAAATATCATCGATGAACACTATTACAAAAGTATCGAGAAATGGCTTGAATACTCTGTTCATGAGATCCATAAAGGCTGCCGGAGCATTAGTGAGTCCAAAAGACATCACGAGAAACTCATAGTGTCCATATCTAGTCCTGAACGCCGTCTTTGGAATATCATCATTCCTTATACGTAACTGATGATATCCTGATCTCAAGTCTATTTTAGAAAAATATTGAGACCCTTGCAACTGATCAAACAAGTCATCAATTCTAGGCAGTGGGTACCTATTGCGAATTGTGACCTTATTCAATTGCCTATAGTCAATACATAGCCGTAGAGACCCATCTTTCTTCTTTACAAACAACACTGGTGCACCCCAAGGTGACACACTAGGCCTGATGAATCCCTTATCAAGCAGATCTTGTAATTGCTCCTTAAGCTCCTTAAGCTCAGCTGGTGCCATTCTATAAGGTGGTATTGAGATTGGCTCAGTTCCAGGCACTACATCTATGCAAAACTCTATCTCCCTTTCTGGAGGTAATCCTGGCAAATCCTCGGGAAACACATCTAGAAATTCACTCACCACCGGTACATCTTCCATCTTTGGTTCCGAGAGTTCACATCTCTAACAAAAGCTAGATACCCACAGCATCCTTTATGCAACATGCGCCTAGCATTGAGCATTGACACGAAATTATAAGGAACTAAACTTCTGTCTCCCTGAAACTGAAACTCTAACTCACCGGGAAGATTAAAGTTCACTATCTTCTTATTACAATCTAGGGAAGCATAATATTGAGACAACCAATCCATTCCTAATATCACATCGAAATCCACTACTCCGAACAATAGGAGATCCGCTGGAAGATCTTTATTCCCTATCTTAACCCCACAAGATCGGTATATTGAATTCACCTCTATACTCTCTCCTGTTGGAGTGGACACCACCAAAGGCTCATCTAACTTTTCTGACTGTCTACTCAACCTCTTAGCCAAAAATGGGGATATAAATGAGTGAGTAGCCCCGGTATCAAATAATACTCGTGCATCAAAAGAATTAACAGAAAGTGTACCTGACACCACAGCATTAGAAGGCCTGAGCATCCTGTCTAGTCAAGGCATACACTCTCGCCTGTCCACGCCCAACAGAACTTTGAGCCCCCGTATTTTGACCTCTACCTGCATTTGGCTGACCTCTACCAGCTTGCATCAATCCTCTGCCTCCAAAACCTCTACCTCCTGAGCCTCGTCCACTGGTTCCCTCCATCTGGTCTACTGTATGACTCGGAGCAGAAGCTACAGATGCCTGCCTCTGTGTAGAGCCTTGTCGTAATAAGAACGACGGACACTCTCTGGCAAAATGCCCTTCTTGACCGCAACGATAGCATACGTTCTGTCCAACTCTGCACGTGCCCCGATGCATCCTATTACATATGGAGCACTGGGTAGAAGGACGGGTACCCTGTCCAGACTGACTGATCCTTGCTGGCTATAACCTTGTAGATCTTTGACTCTTAACTTCTTTCTGAGAACCCTGTTGACCTACTTGGCTTTGATGACCTAGAACCCCTTACTCGTCCCGCCAGTAACTAATACCACGACTTTGCTGGCCACTGAATTGTCCCTGTACTTTTGCTCTTTTTCGGTCGAGACTGCTGTTCTCCCAAACTATCCATTCGTGACATCTCTAGCTGTCGGGCACATTCAACAGCCTCTCCGTATGTAGTGACTCTAGCAGAAAGCAAATGATCACGGAGTCGTGGCACCAAACCTTTTATAAACCGCGATCTCTTCAACTTCTCAGTACTAACCAAGTAGGGAGCATACCTACTCAACTCCGCAAACCGTTCATCGTACTCGCTAACGGTCATGGAAGGATCTTGTTTCAATCTTTCGAACTCCATCGCTTTTTGATCTCTAACTGCTCTCGGGCAAAAATCTATCCATAAAAGCTTGACTGAACTGCTCCCATGTCCAATTAGGTACTCTGTCCAGTCTTAAACCATCGCTTGGCCGTCCCAATTAGACGGAACTCGACCAATTGAACTGCTTTTTGAGAGCTACATCCCATTGCCTTACATCTAGAATCGATCTCCTCTAAAAATAAATAAGGATCTTCATCTGTTTTCCCTTCAAACTCAGGCGGCTTAAGTTTCAAGAATTCAGATAATGGCACCTCATCCTCTTTAGCACGCGACGAGGATGGTGCACTTCTCTGCCTGAGCATGTAATCTATCATGTCTGGCCACAATTTGTGTCAACAAATTCAAACTTTGGATAACATCCTGTGGCCCTGGAGTGGCTGCGGACTCAACCTCCCTCTCTGCCTCTGTCTCCCTCTCTGCCTCTGTCTCTCTTTCTGCTTCTGCCTCTCTTTCACTTGACGTGAAATTCCGCCTACTACGTCTGCTACCCCATGTAACATGAGGAATAGCTATGTTAGGGGCTGCTTGTGAAACTCTGCCACCCCTGCCGCGGCCTGCACTTGGGGCTCTATCACCCCTACCACGGCCTCTGCTTGGAGCTCTTTCACCCCTACCACGTCCCATAGTTAGGGCTCTACCGCCCCTGCCACGGCCTGCATTTGGGGTTCTTCCACCCCTACTGCCTCGGCCGCTGCCTCGGCCGCTAGTTGATCTCGCCATCTTAATAGCAAATAACATAATTATTATCACTTCTACAAGCAACATATATATAATATACTTAACTTGAACAATAAGAATCACTGGCATAAACTAAGATATAATAAATACTCTAATGACAAGTTAAAGCCTATAGCTCCGTGGTTTAAGACAATAGACTAATTCTATAACTTATTAATTCAATCTTATAAAAATAATCACAATCCCATAACCGTTGCTCTGATACCAACTTTGTCACGACCCGAACCTAAAGGCCATGACCGGCACGTAGTTCGAGGTGGAATAAACCGCCCCAAACCACGTAAGCCTAACTTTCCTCTAAATTCTACCTAAAATTTCGGCAGCATCTCCTCTGTATTTGGACATTTCCCAAAAATTTAAAAATACCTGCATAAAAATTTCAGCCAGCCCAATCAATTTCAATACATTCACAATACATCATATCACCTCTTCACAAGCCATCAATCATCCATTTCAATCATAAAGAGGTATACCCACAAGAATTTCATATATTTCATATAAATATCTCAACATTCATAACTTACAACCAACGGAGCAACTATTCCAAAAATAACATTTACAATATATCAAACTAGTCATATACCATATTGCCACAATTTTCAAATAATAACCATGTCCTATACCCGGATAAACAAAAATAACCGGGTGGTACCTTCCAAGTTTGTGGCTATGCAAATCTCTGCTTTGATCTTACTCCTGCACTTTCTACAAAATACTGAAAAATATCGAGGGGTGAGTTTTCACACTCAGTAAGCATAATACATATTGTAAAATATTTTAAACAATTTACTCAAAATTACACTTTTGGCAGAAAAACCGTATAATCATCATATATGACATAAAACATTCAATAAAATCACATTTTTAGTTTCATAAACAACTTTTGTTATTTCTCGAAGTCACAACTATGCAGAACCTACTATCCCCCGAAGGGTAACTCTGTCCCCGAAGGGCTATCCCCCGAAGGGTATCTGTCTCTGTTCCCCGAAGGGCTATCCCCCGAAGGGTGTACTATCCCGCGAAGGGAGGGAATCACTGCGGACATTCCCTAGCCGGCATATACTAGGTGCACCCAGACTAACAATAACCCTGTTAGTTTTAGTTAGCTCTGCATAGAGTTACTTTCAAATCATTTCACAACTAAATTCTTTCAACTTTATTTGACAAAAATCATTGTCACAAACAATCCTTCACTTTCTCATTCTTTAATGTTAAAACTTTAACAATATATAAAACATACTTTGAAAAACGTCAAATGTATTATCTTATACACTCAACGTAAATCATTCACCTTTAAATACTTTGCAAACTCATTTAAACTTTTATATTCCAAATAAACCACTTTGTATACAAAATAAACCACTTTGTATGCAAAAGAAATCACTTTGTATGCATTTCCTCAAAATGCATCCTTTTAGCAACATATATGTATGTCAATCTCAATTTATACATATAGCACACTTTAAAATATTCACAAAATGCTTTGCAAGCAATATATAGTACTATTGATTCATAATATGTATTACACTTACCTCAATTAGGCTATATACCAAAATCTCGTAGTAGAGTCTCCTTCTTAAGCGGCTTCCTCCGCCACTTGCTCTCTTGAATCTATTATATAACATAACCATCAAAATTAACCACTAAAAATATATTAGAAAAATAATACTCTAACTTTAATCTAGCCCCAAGGCTTAACTCAATCACTTACCCATCTTACATGGCCTAAACTATAATTAAATCTCAACTTTAATTTCCCAAATCAACTTTTTCCTCCTCTTACTAGAAATTAACACCATAATAAAACTATTAATTCTAGATATGCCAAGAAATCATTTTTCTCTAAATTTTCCTAAAATTTCCTAAACTCTAAAATTCTATCTACTCAATTTCTATTCCATGCATGCTATTATTTCTACCAAAAACATCACATACTTATCATAATCTATTTAATAAACAAGATTTAAGCATAAAGATTTACCTTATTTAGCTAAATCCAAATTTTTTTTTCCTTTTTCTTCCTCTTTTTTTTTCTTCTTTTCTTCCCTACTTCTCTTCTTCTCTCTCTCTCTCTCTCTCTCTCTCTCTCTCTCTCTCTCTCTCTCTCTCTCCTGCTGGCCGGACCTCCTCTTTCTTCTTCCCCCTCCTTCTCCTTCTTCTCTCTTTTCTCTTCTTTCTTCTCTCTTTTCTTTTCTTTCTTTCTTCTCTCTTTTCTTTTCTTTCTTTCTCGCAGCTTCTTTCCTTTCTTTCTGCAGAAAATTCTGCAGTCTTCTTATGGGAAAATCCCACCGACAGCCCCCTTTTTTTTTTTTTTTTTTAGGTCAAATGACCTTTTTGCCCTTTATTTATATTGGGTATTACACCAAGACAGATCCTGGATATCCGCCGGGTATTGGAATGAGGAACTCACTCATTGTTTTTGGCAGCTTTCAACCTTTTCGGTGCACTTTTCACTTTCTTAGTGCCCAAATCAAAGGGCAAGTCTTTGGAGGAAATTTCTGGTGAAAACGAAGATGTACAGCAGCAGGCAACATCAAATTGAAAGATGACCGAACACAATTGAGTTTCTTTTTTTTTTTATTTAAATAATACGTGTAGATTTATGCATTTGCTTCCAACAGTGTTTCAACATAAATGAGAAAAATATTGTGAAATCTTTCTAATCCAATTGTGTAATTTTATTCCAAAACTTTTTAAAATGAAATCTGGTTAGTTTCTGTACATTTATACCAAGTTATATTCCAATTCCTTCTATACATATCCGTAAGGAATGCTTCACAGGCCAACGCAAACAAATGTATGTTAAGACTAACAACTCGCATATTAGGACAATAAAACAAATGTAGAGTTTGGTGGAATGAACTGATGTACAGATTGTAGAACATACATGATGAGATTACAAATTCAAGTACCTAGGCAATGGCGGAGCCAGAAAAAATTCTTAGTAGGTCAAAAGTCACATTAAAATTTATTACTTACTCTTTTTTTTTAAACAAAGGAACATAAATATTCACATAACAATTAGAAATAATGCACATATTTCACATAAAACATAAGTCAATTCATACTCAAAAAGGTGTTCTTTAATTTAGTTTAGATATAAATTTACTGCCCACAAGATTTTTTTAGCAATTTAGTTCAATCAAACTAGAAAATCAAGAGAATCTTCAGTTCAATAAAAGCTCAAATATGATTCAGAATAAATTTTTTTGGAAGCACACTTAAAAATATCTCTAAATCTCATAAATATTAAATGAGTTTAAGGAGAGGCAGTGGGGGCCGTGCCCTAGTGCCCCCCTTGAATCCGCCACTGTATCTAGGTGCCTACTACCATAGATATTGTCAGCGAAATATGACACTGTGATAACAGTTTTGTAAAGGAAAAATTAGTACTTAGACAAACTACTCCAAGAAATCATGCTATCATACCAAATTTGCCCTTTAAGGGCTTTATGTTTTGTGTCACTTATTGGAGTAGTTCTGTTGCTCCTCAATGACCAAAAAAAATGTACATAGAACTAAGCAAATTTTTGCTGCTTTATTTGCTCAAAAAGGTTAAAATTTTGTTTCTATTTTGCTTCCCCTGTTTAGTTTAATGACTAAAAATTCGATACCATTTTGCCAGATTGTTAGCTTTTTTTTTTTATAATGATAAAGTCAGACTAACTACTTATCTAGTACTATTGCATTAAAAAAAAATCGTCTTTGCATAAAATTTTGGGAAAATCGCCGAGAAGAATCCTCATCATTTCAATTTTATACCGTTTTAATCACTCACTTTTAAAATGACGATTTGGTCCCATACGTTTGAGGTTTTTTTTTTTTTTTTTTCCGTAAGTCTCATGCTTTTAAAGTGTTACATTTGAGCTACTCACATATCCAT
Organism: Mitragyna speciosa; assembly: GCA_024721245.1. Taxonomy (NCBI): domain Eukaryota; kingdom Viridiplantae; phylum Streptophyta; class Magnoliopsida; order Gentianales; family Rubiaceae; genus Mitragyna; species Mitragyna speciosa. Next base: position 12,877 of record JAMWEH010001309.1, on the reverse strand, counting down.
AATGCACTATTTTTGTCTCCAAATTTGTTTCATTATAGTGTTCTTTAATCCTGGGGATTTTATATTTTGATTAGTCTTAGATAAGAATATTTAGCTTGTTCTAGTCATAGTAGGAGCAAAATAATATTTAAGAGCCGTTAGTTCAAATTTCTTAATAATTATCACTATTGATATCATTAACCCCCACTATGAGTATGGGTTTTCATGATTCCTATAACATATTTAGTTTAGTAATGGAATGGGTATTATTCCCCCAAGAGGATTAATGAGTTTGATAGAGTAGTATTTTAAGAGAATTATAGAGACTCTAATTAATTATTTCCATTTCGATTGAATGATAGTGATAGTTGTTTTTTAAACATCAACAATGGGTGTCATTGCTACCCATACCCATTCCCCTCCTTGATTCTCCTAAACCAAACATCCCCCTAGTTTATCTCAATTGTAGAAGGAGTAGGATATTTTCCTTTAAAATTCTTCTAAAGCTTCCTGCCACTTGTTCTCCATTTTTGTCTTAAACGCTTTAAATTGAGATTTTGCAAAATTAAGACATGGTGTTAGAATGTAAATCTGTAATTCCTAGGTTTTGTTTTAGATTTCGGGCTAAGGTCATAAACTTTTTCTTTTTGTGGTGGCAGCCAAGAAAAAAGAACATAGCAAAACCGAATTCCCAAGAGAATGGCTCTAATACCAAATAGTAAGACTCTAGGTCTTATCAAAAGAAATTAAAGAAAATTGAAAAACAAATTAAGATTAAGGAATAAGAATTTGATTGATTCAAGGGATCAACTTCCGAATTAACCAAAGACTTTAAATAGCATATGATTGCTAGAGATGCAGAGCCAAAGGCATTACATCTACATAGAGTTCTTAATACTAGGATTTCTAATAAATAAATAATAAAAAAAGGAGAATCTCCTACTTTCAAAGAAATTAAATATTATCCTACTCCTATATCTAACTAAGACAAATTAGACATTCTTATTTAGCCTAATCAAAACATCAAATCCTTCGGATCAATAATCCTATTATTAACAAGCAGTTTATCAACACGTCGAGTACTTCAACTATTCCTAATTGAAATCCTAATATTGTATGGTTGACCCAAGCAGCTTAAGAAACAATCATAAAAGGGTTTATGTTGGCATTGCGATGAAAAAATAGAGTCAGAAGGATCATTGCAAATAAGAGAAACTTTTGACGATTAAAATAGTTGAGAATAAACCAAAAATTGAGGTTGTTACCTTTGATTAGGAAGGTAATGATAATAATGAGGTGGTAGAATTAATCACACACATTGCTGATGCACTAGCTGGCTATACTAATCTTCAAACTATGAAAATTGATGAGTCTTTGGAATAAGTAATCTATTACTCTTTTAATTGATACCGATAGCACTAATAATTTTATTAATAGCAAGTTGGCTAAACAATTATCTTATCGTATCGAGCGTTGTGATAAGTTCGAGGTAAGAGCTGTTGATGGGTGGATTTTAACTTGTGAAAATAAGTGTTCAAAATTAAAATTGGTCACGCAGGGTCAAGAATTATTAATGATTTTTTTTCTTGCTACCATTAAAGGATTATGAAGTGGTATTGGCCATTAACTCTACAAAGTATTTCTTGGAAAATTTTCAAACTGATTGTGAAATTCTGTCTTAATGGAAAGTAGGTGATTCTCAAAATAGAACATGGCAAAAAGATTACAACCATCTCTAGTCATGGAATCTAGAAGGTCCTTTGAAATTCACACCATAAATTTCTAGTAAAACTAGCTAATAAGCATCGTAGTGAGGGAGAATTTGCAGTAGATGGTTTTTTTTTTTTCCCCTCAACCTTACAAGCAAGTTTCAACAAAAGTTCAGTCCTGTTAAACTATCTCCTCGATTTTCTTGCCCTTATAGGGTGTTGGAACGTATGGCCTAGTTGCTTATTGTTGGACTTGCCAACAAGCTCTAAGATACATTCAGTCTTTCATATTTTTATCTTAAAAAAGAAGGTAGGGAAGCATGATGTTGTGATATACTACTTGCTAGAATTTTCTTCTATTGTTAAAGTTAAAATTATTCCATAGGCCATATTAGATCTATGAGTTGTGGCGCGTTATAGAAACCCTATCACTTGAGTGCTTGTTTGATGGGCCACTTTACTAGTGGAAAATGCTACTTGGAAGTCCTACAACTAATTAAAGAAGTTTTCAAATTTAATCACAGCTCAGCCTTAAGGACAAGACAGTTTTGAAAGAAGGGGAATGATAAGATTCCTTAATCCAGGAATTTGATATTAGTCTTAAATTAGAGTGTTGGTTTGTCTTAATTATAGTAGGAGAAGGATAATATTAAATTCGTCCCAATTATTGTAGGACTAGGGCATTCTCCTTTTTGATTGATTATTTACTTTTATTCAAAATCTTAGACTTAATCACCTAATGATTAAGAACTCTACACACACACACAGCCTTTGGTTCTATATCTCAAGCAATCAAATACAATTCAAAGTCACTGGCTAATTTGGAGGTTGAACCCTTGAAGCGATCGAATTCTTAACCATTAATCTTAATTTTCTTTTTAATTTTCCCTAATTCATTTTTAGAAAACCCTAGAGTCATACCATTTTCATTCATATTTGGAACTGAAGCATAGAAAATAATAGTTGAGGTGCTTATACTGATTTTATGATTTGTACAGTATTAATGTAAAATTAAAAACTTTCTAAGCTAGATTAATATTTTTTTATATATTTTAACTTAGAAAATATAAAATATTTGACTTTGTATTTAAAATATGATTTGAGTTGTACATAAAATCACTTTAATGTAACTTGGGTGAATTCTAGTAGTTTTATAAATTATGCCAAAATTTTTAAATATTGTAATAATTTTTATCCAGATGAGTAGAATTCAAACTAAGATAGTTTTTAGTGTAAGTTTATCTTCACATATCAATAGATAAACTCTATGGTTAAGGTGGATGCACACTATGATATTAAAACATAACTCTATGTGGGCTGCTAAGGAAGGAAGTGGAGAATCCTGGATATGGAAGAAAATACTAAAACTCAGAGATCTTACCGATCCTTTAATCAAAACAGTACTTGGAGGTGGAGCTAATACTCACTTCTGGTATGACAATTGGCATCCACTGGGACCATTGTACCAGAAATTTACTGAATAACTGCTAAATTGTTTCGCAATCACAAAAAACACAACTGTAGCTCAATGGTGGGTGAGGTATAAAAACGAATGGCCCAAAGGAAGAAAGTTTACAAAAGAAGTACAGAAGCTAAAGTAGAGAACTCCGGCAATGATATTACCTCAGCCAAACCAGAGGGATGAAGTGCAATGGCTTGCAAACTCATCAGGGGTCTTCACTGTCTAGTCAACTATGAGAAACTTGAGGGAGAAAAGACAACAGGTGGGCTGGTTCAAACGGGTATGAGAAAAGATACACATACCTAGATTTTCAATAATTTTATGGATGCTATGCCACAAAAGATTAAACGCAAGGATCAGAATAAGGAAATGGGGGATTGAGATAGGTGATGGAAGCTGTGTTTTGTGTCAGGAGGATGAGGCGACAATGGACCATATGTTTTTCGAATGCAGATTCACCAGAAATATATGGAAGAAAGTACAACAGTTACGCCGGGTAAACAAGGAACCGAAGAAATGGGAAGAAGAACAGAAATGGATGTGTCAACACTGGACTGGTGATAGCTTCATAACCAACTGAGGAGATTAACGTTAGCAACATCAGTCTACAAAATATGGCAAGCTAGAAATGTGAAAATCTATCAAGGATGTAAGAAAGAGCAGTGGAAGGTTGTGGAAGAAATTGTGCATGAGATTAGACTAGCAGCATCAGCATGGAAGGATGTACCACTAACAAAAGAAAATTGGAATGTGATAATGGAATGTGGCCTCTCTCATGACTGCTTCAGGAGGGACAGATAGATTGTTTTTTTGTACAAGAATGTATAGACAAAGTAGTTGTAGTAGAATAGTAAAATACATAACATGTAAAAGGGTGTAAACCTTATGACAAAGAAGTTCAGTTTATCCATGAAAGCAATTGGTTTTTGCTCAAAACAATCATATCGGTAGTAGTTTTTATGACTATTTTATGATTTTGCACATATAACTATAATACTTTTGGCATATTTTTTGGTCATTTCTAGTGAGAATGTAACAAAAAATGAACGTTGAAACGGATCTGGTATGTTTGGACTCTAAAGGACAAAATCTCAAATGTGAAGGACGAAATTGCATTATTTTAAAAGTAAGGGATTAAAATATAAAGTCAAACATTAGGGACTATTTTTTCAAATTTTCGTAGAATATTTTGCCATTCAATCTATAAATAATATTCAAATTGTGCAAGAATATATAGTAGAAAATTCATCCACTTGACTGTTAGGCCTCATTTGATTGGTAAAAATTCTTGTTTAGAAAAAGTAATCTTTTTAAGTAATCTTTCCTAACAAGATTACTTTTTCTATTATTTGATTCATTTTTAACTTACTGACAAAGTAAAAACATTTCTCAAAACTTATACAGTATGTGCAAAATCTCAAAATTTTTGATTATTTTACTCAAGATTTTAATCTTAAGTTTTGCTTAACAAACCAGTAGTCAAATATACACTTCAATTAAATAGTACAACGCATTTGGCCTCATTTTCTTTTATCCGACTATGTTACTTTACTTTTTCAAGAACCTGACCGTCAGGTTCAAAGTGAAAAATGATAAAAGAGCTCTTTCAAATTTGGATAAGGGACTCTACAATTGTCAAAAGGTAAATGTGTACCATATTTCATTTCACACCAAAAACACATAATTGTATTAAAGCAGTAAAAAAGTTGGAAAAAATTAAAGAGTTACTAAAACTAGCAACGAAGCAAAGGGTCGGTTCCCTCTTCTCATTCCATAGAATAAACTTGGTGCTCAAAGCATGTGATTCCCAAACAAAGAAAATAATAATAAAATTCAAAAAAAAAAAAAACAACTCAATCTAAATTACACACCTACCCTCGGTAGACAATAACGGCATCACACCAATAACTAACTAAATCACTGTTCTAATTCCCGCCACTACAAGGCCATAATTGTAAATTCACTACTAGTCCAGTGATCCATCAACTTTTCGCCACTCTTTAAGAATTTGAAAAACCAACAACTTTTGAGTTGGTTTCAGCAGTTTTCTTCTTCTATAATGGCTTCCAATATCTTTGAAGCCTGTAAAAAAATGAGAAGAACAAACCCTAAAATTCCTTTTCAATTTGAAAATTTTCCATCTATGGACCCAACTAAAAATCTTAATTATGGTCCATTTAGGGAAAGTATTCGTTTATTTCTTCGAGAATTTGCAGAAAATTTTGAAATTATTACAGTTCCTGGTATGGCTATTTGGTCCACTCTGCTAATTAATGCACAAAACGGCAGTGTTTTCCCCCTCTACACCATTGAGGAAACTGTTGAGCAATCCCTCAACCCATTCTGCGATCACTGCAAATTCGCCGGTAAATTTTTATTTATGGATTTTTTTTGCCTCATGGGTTTTGCTTGATTTTATCGTTTTTCATGTTTTATTGATGGATTGTGGTTTTCTTGATTGGTTTCTTTGAATTTGGGGAAATTTTTATTGAATTCTGGAAAGGTGTTGGTTAATTTTGAAATGGGATTTTTGAATTTTTGATCATCCTTTATAGGTTGGGGTCATAATTTTGTGTCTAGGAGAAAGTATCATTTGATAATTCCGCAAATGGATCAGTGGAAAAAGCCACTAAAGGTTGATTTCTTTGACATTCGAACTCATATATTGTATGGTATGATTCATTGCAATGGATACGGGCATCTGATTTGCATCAATGGATTTCGAGGGGATTCAAATTTGCTCTCTGAAACTGACGTTATGAACTTCTGGGACCGAATCTGCTCAGCTCTCGGCACTAGGTGAAGTTTGAGGGTTATTCTTTTTTTTTTTTTTTTTTTTGGGTCTGTTTTAATAACATTTTTCAAATTTAATTTATGTGGGATTGTAGTAGTGAACTTGAGATGATTTTGCAGGAAAATTTCGATTTGCGATGAAATGGATCTGAGGTTGCTGTATGTTGTTGGTTATGGGCAGAGTTGGTATGGTAAATGGGGTTACAAATTTAGCCATGGAAGTTTTGGAGTTAGGAAGGAGAAGTATGGAAGGGCAGTTGAGTATTTGAGGTCATTAGACCTTGATAAGGTTGTTTCTGATTTCAAGAATAAAAGCAAAGGAAGAAGAATTAAGCAGATTGTCAGTAAATATAGAGAAGTGGGGGACATCCCATTGATTACCATAAGTGATTTGTTGAAATTTATGCTTGGATTTGGAGGGCAAGCTCGAATACAGAGGAAAACAGAGAAGAAATTGGTTAAAAATGGCAGTCAGCGTGTTTTGAAGAGAAGGGAAAATGAATTGCCAATCAGTTTTGATGAACTTGTGACTTCAATAGCAAACAGCTGTCGGTGGCCGGCAAGGAGGATTGAGTACGTGCTAAAGCAGATAGTGAATTTACTGAATGAAAAGAAGGGCGATAATAATGAAAATTATGGGGTTTCTAGGTATGAAATGCGCGAAGAGCTAAGAAAATGTGTTGGAGACACTGGTTTGATTGATTTTGTGCTTAAATCCGTAACATGCTTTGCAGTGGGAAACTGTATTTTTTGTCGTTCAATTAATTCATCCACTAGAAGATTGGAATTTAGGATCCAAGAAGTTCTTGAAGAAGCTGATATAAATTGCAGGTGGCCTGAAGAAATAGGAGAACATGCATCGGAAGTAACTAACAATATTTTAACAGAAAATAGTGGTAAGGAGAATGCTATGCCATGGCAAGAGTTGCAGGACCAAGCTAGCAAGTGCATGGGTGAATCTCAGCTGATTGATTGTGTCGTAAGTTCAATAGATAATACCATGACTACAAATCAAAGCATTTTTCGATCAAAAAATCCATCAATGAAAAGGGTTGAATGTACATTCCAAGATTTTCTTAAACATGAGAAGATTAATAGTGATGAATGGAATGTGGCTGAGGATGCTCTGTTCTTGTACAGGAGTGTGCTACTTGGTTACAAAGATACTCATCCAGTAAGGAAGGCAATTCAGTATATCATGGACAGCAAACATTTTGTGAAAGAATGGCTTCTTGAGGAACGTGATATGAATCCATTAATGGCAGTATCATGCCAATTCCTTCCTAGTTTTGATGAGTTAGAGACAGAACTGACAAGGCCTTTATCACCAGCTGTAGTAGTAGTAGTCCCCCTTTCAAGTACCATAGGTGAACTGAAAGTTGTTGTTGAATCAGCACTCAGGGATACATATTCCATTATGGACAATTTTGTAGTGAGTCAAATTGGAGGCTTGAAGAAAATAGAGGAAAATAAGGTGGTTTGTCACAGCATTGAGCCTAGTTGTCCTGTTTGGGTGAGAGGGTCTGGGCTGGACCTGGGGACAAAACTGAGATATGAAGATGGGGCTCGGAGATTGACTGTGGATTGTTGCTGTGGAACTAAATATGATGATGGGGAGAGATTCGCAACCTGTGAAGTGTGCGATGTGTCTCAGCACACAAGATGCAGAGGCATTGCAGATAATAAGGATGTGCCATCAGGTTTTCTGTGCTTAAATTGTGAAGCTGTATCAGACAGGAAGTAGAATTGAGATAAATGACAATGTTTATCCGGAGCTGAATTGGAAATTTGGTAAAAGAAGATGAGGTTACTGAATTAAGGAAAAAAAGAAAGGCTCATTAATAGGAATACATTTTGATTTTGATTTTTCAGTTTAGTGGAGTTTGTTGAAAATATCAGATACAAAGTGATTTAATAGGCTGATTTTCATCGCTTTAGGCAACTCAAATAGAAGAAAAAAATTATTTGGAGATTTTAGATTAATATTTTCACTGCCTCTGGTCCTCTGCAGTATGAAATTGAGACAATTTTCTGAATGGCTGGTGTATGGTTCTCTTCCTCTATTGACAAATTGCTCCAGCAATTTAATCGTGTTATTGTAACTAATTTTGATAATAGTGCTTGATTTTCCTTCATTTAAGGAGTGTTTTTTTGGTCCCTAACATAATGAAACATCCCGCACATGGCTTGCATGCGGGCTTCTTTTTTCGGTCTATTATGGCTTTCCTCTAACTACCTATTTGTTCATCATTTTCCCAATGCCAACTTTTTTCCCCTTTCTTTTGGCCTCTTTCGTTCGACTTTTAGTTAAAAGTTGTACCAATAAAATTCATTAGTAAATCGCAGGAAATTTGTCAAGAATACTCGAAACAACCATTACACAAAAGGACTGCAAGGGCTTTGAATGATCAATCAATTGAATAATTCAAGAGTTCTATGAAAAAGAAAAATCAATAACTCAAGGGAGGCAATAACAGTTTGTTACGACGGCAAAAAATTTGAGGCGATTTCATATTTTTTCCAAGATTCAAAACATAAGAAGCCATTAGTGGCCTGTATGGCTGTTTAAAAACCCGAAAAAATAGAATAATAGATAAAATCCATTGGGGCCTAAACCGAAAAAGGAGAATAAAAAGTACTAATTACAAGTGCACATATTGATAGATGAATTAATGTTAAATCCAAACAATTTACCTTAACATAACCCAAATATTTAATAATAATGTAAAAATAAGAAATAGCATTCAAACACCAATATAAAGTTCAAATTATAACAAAACTTTTAAGATTCAATGCAAAGAAATAAAAAAAATAATCATAAAATATAAACGAAAACAATGAAAAGTATCGATAAATATATTTATTAATACAAAGTGTGTGTAAGAGAAAGAAATTCTTTTACAAGAGAAAGAAATTCTTTTACAAACTTATACTAATAACATATTGCATAAACAAGTGCTACTACATACACATAACATGAATATACGTACATATGTACAACAAACTGGATTAACTTTGTATACAATTACAGTATAGAATATTCTTTGTACGAGTAGATGTGAATTTATAACACATTGTTAGATTAGGAAAATTAATGACATATCATTTCCACTATGTATGAAAAATTTCCTTGTACACATAGCATGTATGTAGATTTGCTCGTGTAAAAAACTTTTACGTTGTTAGTATATAAAATACTAATCTTAACCAATAAATAGATATCTTATCTTACTACTAGATAAAAAGGAAGCTGAAGGTACTGTAGTTGCTTTCTCTCTTGCCACGTGGGAGCTTTAGGGTTTGCACCGTTTGTATATTACTATTTTCTTTTTGTTTTTTCCCTTTTTTTCCTATCGTTTTTGTTCTTTATTTTTTGCCATTTGCCCTCAAATAGTATGTACTTTCCTACATATTTGGTTTTAAGACCACGTGGGTTGTTTTTAAGTTTTTGTCTTTTCCGTCTTCTTCGGTCATTTCATTTGAGTATGGTCTACTTGCATTAATTGTTTGCTGCCACTACAAAATTTGTCCTGCCATTTATATGTGATATTACTTTGTGCCCCTTACCCGATTATCCCCTTAAGCGTTTGTTTTCTATCTAAAGTTCTATCTAAAGAGACTAAGACGTCATTTAAAATGTTTTCTACTGCAGCCTCCAACTAAGCCCTTTTTCCTATTTCTATCTTTTTCTTCTTGGCTGTTTCCCCTACCTTTTTCCCCTGCCTTGGCCGTTTGATCTTATCTTTCACTTGGAGATTTGTTTGGATTTGATGTTTGCTTTTTCCCACAGACACTTGCTAATATATATTTTTTTCTTTTCTTTTCAGGTGAAGAAAGGCAAAAAAGATTAATTCACCCACTTCTCTGTGTTTGTGTTCTTTTTTTTCCCCTCTTTCTTCGGTTGCACTGAAGGTTTTTTTTTTTCTCTCCTCTGCGTAATATGTTCTTTAACATTGCTAGGGAATATTAAGCTGACCCTTTGTTTTGTTCATGTTGTAATACCTTAAAGTTTTGTTTTTTTTTTTAAAGATGTCGTATTTTTTAAAATTTTTTTAAAGAGATTTGTGATGTGGGGTTTGATTGCTGAAATTGGGAAAAAACTTTTACTCATAAGTTGTAGCTTTTATCAGTTTAATCTCCTTTTTTTTACCTCATGTTTCAACTTCATTATTTCGCAACAAATTTAACCAAGTCTTTTTTTTTGTTCCCAGTCAGTTGACGTTGCTGCTATTGTCGTTTGGCCATTAATGCATTTGTTTTTTGTGCCAAAGGATTAATCTGTCAATTGCACTGTCTTCCACTGTAATTCTCTACTAATGCTGTCTCCCTGTTCCTATCTTCTTCTTCTCCTCTTTTCTTTTGACTTAGAGTACCTATCTCTTTTTTCCTAAGTTCTATCTTTTTTCTGACACAAAATGATCTTAATCTATCATGAAATTTTTTATTCTCAAATCTGATTTTACCGTGGCCATGCCTTGGCCGTTTGATTTTTTCTTCTACCTGGAGATTTGTTCAGATTTGATGTTTGCTTTTTTCCCACTCACACTTTCTGAATTTTTTTTTCCCTTTTCTTTCCAAGTGAAGAGAGCCCCAAAAAGATTGACTCACGCAGCATATGTGTTTCTGTTTTTTTTTTTTTTTTTTTTTTCTCTTCTTCTCCTACGCTGAAGGTTTTTTTTTCCTCTCTCCTTTTTTGTGCAAGTTTTTGTTCTAATTTTCTCTTATATTGTTCTTATGGTTTTGTTCTTTCTCTCTTAAATTTATTGTTTGCCAAGAAATTTGACCAAGTCTTTCTCTTTCTTTTGTTCCCTTTTTTGTTTTCCAGCTCTTCGGCTTGTTGCTATTGTCGTTTCTCCCTTCGTGTTGTTTCTAGTATGTGTTCTTTCCTTTTCTTCTAGCTTTGTTCTTTTTTTTTTTCTTTATATAGTATTGTTCATCTTTCATTTTTCCCATTTCGTACACAATTTTTTTTACTACTATCTCTTCGCACTTTTGATAAAATTTGTCCTATTTACTTTTTTGTGCTTATTTTTGCAAATAATTGTTTCTATTTTTTGTGTGTTTGTTCTATTTACTTTTATGTTGTGCTTTTTTTGAAAATAGTTCTTTATATTTTCTGTCTTTTTTTTTAAATATAGGCATTGTTCTTGTGTTGCTTTGTATTGCTCTCGATTGGCTTTTTGCAACTGTCTCAAATCGTCCTACTCTTCTTTTTCTCTTGCTGCCTGCTTCTCTACTTGTCATAAGTTGTCTGTTGTCATTTTCTTTTTTGTTCCTTTATTTCTTGCTCTTTGGATTGTCCTTTGTCTTTCTTGTGATTTAGTGCTTTTTTTGCCTTCCAATGTCTGCTTATTTTCTGTCTCCCTGTACACTCTTTGCTTTGCTTGCACATTTTTATGTAAAGTTTTTGTTTATTTCTGATTTTCCTATTTCATTTTTCAAAATGTTTAATTTCATTGCTTGTTTCATGTGTCTAGCGTATAGTATGGATTAAGCTTTTATTCTTGCTTCTTTCATGTGTCTAGCATACAGTATGCAATTAAGCTTTTGTCTTTCTACGTTTGTTCCTTACACCTATGATATTTCTATCCATTTTTTACTTCTGATCTAAGATTGCTTTTATTCAGTCTTTTGTTACAAATTGTTGCTCTATTTTGTTTGTTAAATAGGGGGACCAAAAAAGGAACCCATTATTACCTAAATTGTATTGATAAATTGCTTGATGTTCAACATGTTGATAATGCAATTAGTTTATGCATATGCAGACTATGAAATAGCTATCTCTAGACAAGTTAGTAGGGTTCCCACTAATGTATGCATATGCAGACTATGGCATAGTTGTCTCTAGACAAGGTTAGTAGGAGTTTCCCACTAAGTATATAGCTTTAGTTCCTCAATGTCCACTCCATTGGCTACTGTGCAACCTTCTATACACAATGTCTGTTTTATGCAGACTTTTTCTGAGGCTGCTAACTTACAGCCTACTGTAATTGACTCGCATGAGGATCATGCTGCGATTAGTGCACAAAAAAACCCCTTCAACAAGTTGCAACATGTGAAACAAATTATGTCACATCAGACTTTATGCTTTCACCTTCTACCCATGTATATCGTGATGAACATTCATGTTTGCATTTTCTATGCCCTGTTTCCCATCAATCTGATCATTATAGTGCTCATTTGCAACAAGAGAGAGCTTTTTCAACTGTTTGTGAAAAACTTGTCTTAATCCCTAATACATATGGCATCGCTACAACTAATGACACAGATTATTCTATTCAGTTACAAGATCCCCCTCCTGTCATACCTCATAGTTCAACAAAAAATTCGACTCAGCAGGTTCTTACATGTGAAACAAACTATGCCAGCTTGGATTTCATACCCTGTCCTTCTATGTTTGTGTCTTATGAAGAGACTTTATGTTCAGATCCTATGCAATATTCACAAGAAACAGTCAACATAAATATGGACACTTCAATTGAAAACTGATCATTTGTTATCTTCAACAACTGTCTCTTATTCAGCCACCAATACAGGTGAAACTAACCAAAGCATTCAAGCAAATATACCTCCTACTGCAACACATACATATAGAAAATATGCAATTTCAAAATGGAGACAAAAAAAATTACGCCTCTATGCTTTCAGGTATAGAAGGCCTTTCATATATTCTCTGCCAAATGTTTTAAACCAAACAACTAATGCCTGTGAGCAGCCCGCTAGCTCACATGAAATCCCTTCAAATGGCCCGAACATTTCAACTGCTAACTGTGGAGGAACAAGTGGCTTGCAACCAGTGCTACTAGCAAATAGAAGAAAACGTTCAGGTAATTGTTGAATCATCAGCATTGCCTAACGCTAATCACTATTGGCTTCTAAAATGTAGCACTGTTGTTAACTTGCATTCTTAGAAAATTTTTTTTTGTTCAATTTT
>JAMWEH010001329.1:0-24997 GCA_024721245.1 Mitragyna speciosa | reverse complement strand
TGTTTTCCAATACTGACAATCTTGGGGGCTGGGCTGGAACTATAAATCAGGATTGTTTGTCAGTTTGATTGTACATACAATTTTCAGCTTTGACACAGCCCAGCTTTTTTCTCCCAGATTGTATACTTAATTAGTGGCTGGACAACTCCACTTCATTGTTCTAAAAAAAGGAATATAGTATGGTCATTTAAAAATATCTAAATGATTGGATTTGTGCATGTACTATAAAATGACTTAGGATTTCCTTGAATTCCCTTTCCATTCCAATTTCAGGTGAAAAAGGAGATGCTATTAGATCCTGAAGATTTGCAACAGTTTCAGAATCATTCATCTCAAATGGCTGCCCTTGATTTCATTGTTTCAGTTGCCAGTAATACATTCATTCCTACTTATGATGGGAACATGGCAAGAGTAGTGGAAGGCCATCGAAGGTACATGTACTACTTCGAGATGCTTTGGGATCCATTTGGTGTACCACAGCTTTTAGCCCCGTGAAACATCCCTGATTAGCTTTCTTGCAGGTATCTTGGGTTCAAAAAAACCATCCAATTGGACCGAAAAAGGCTTGTAGCACTGTTGGATTTGCATCAGAATGGGACACTTCCGTGGGATGAGTTCTCTATTGCCGTGCGGTTGGCACATGAGAGAAGAATGGGACAGCCGGCACGTCGTAGAGTTCTTTCTGATAAGCCCAAAGAAGAAGATTACTTCTACGCAAATCCGCACGAATGCCTGTGTGAGGGAACAAGTTGTGATGACTTATTAGGCCCTGGTAATCCAACCGTTGGCCGGTAAAAATATGCAATAAAAACCAGGCCTCAACTTGTTATTTGATTCCAAGGGTCCTTGCTGGACACAAAGGTGAAGAAACCATGAAGTTTTTGATTAGCAAAGGCTTGGAATAATCAATACATTTTTCCACGAAGATCTTTCAGAAATCAAGAAAAATGTCATACTTGTTATGGGCGTTAGAGCGGTGTGTTCATACACGGGGAGCTTTGTAAGAAGCAGCAGAAAATACATAGAAATGAAAGGAAGATTTAGAAGTTTGACTTGGGTTTTCAATGTAATCATTCTTTTTGTGCATATGTAATTGGTTTTGTCTGATGAGTCTCGGGATTTCTCATTATTTCAGCATAAGAAGCTGTCATGCAGAAAGCTAATTTTTCATGTGTTACTACTGATTGGTCAACTTATCCAACTCTCGAGAGCTTATGCTGATCTGGTTGCATGTACATTGATACAGTCAATAGGCTTTCCTAAGTTTCCCATGCATCAGCAGAAGCTCTGAAGAAAATTGGATATGACAAGAAAAAAGTGAACGGATAAAGTTGTGAAGAAAAAATGAAGAAAAATTGCATGCTCGTCTGTCTCTGTAGACTGTCCATCTGTACATACACAGGTATATAAGCTATTTCTACTTGCCATAGATTAAATCGAATAGTTCAAAGTAAATCGTTATGGATATTCTGTGCTTGGGCACTACTTCTATTTCTTTTTACCTGACTCTACGGATCTTATGCAAGATATTCTCCACCAAGTTTGAAGCTATCAAAATATCATTCGTCAAAAACACAAAGGAATAGCAACCCTAAACCAATCTCTTTGAGATATATCATAGGTCTTAATACAAAAGCATTTGAGTATATACTAGCAACAACAAACCTAAGGGATCATGAACGATCTTCACATACCAGAGAAGTGGAAAAGATAATAGAGATTACAGTAAAACAATTCAAACCTGGTAGAATCACTAGGCATAGATTCACAGAGCATCCCCCAAAACTCTCCCCCAGCACAAACACCCCACTACCCCTTTGCCCCATTCACACTGATAGATGCAAACGTAGTTTACAAGTAGCAGATAGATAACCAGATTACAATCAGCTTGTATGAAAGGTACAGAGAAGACTGCAGTCTAATACTGGAAAGATTGCTTCCAGTGACCTCTTAATATATGATACCACGTAATAAAGAGAAATTGCAGATGCCTGCAGAAATTCATTAGTCCAAACTTAAAAGCAGCTGAACTGCAAGTGTGCCCTAGGCCTTGCAAGAAAGCCTAAAAATTGTAAGCATGAGAAAATAGTCAAAAGCTTTAATTTGAAAAGCCAATTAAGTAATTCTCCGTGTTTAGTGAAGAATGGATGAAGAATGAGCAAATTTGCTCTGATCACGTTAAGTGCATTTTGCATCCCTGCACATAAAACTATGATTGCCTTTATAATCCCAATCTAATTTAGGGACACTCCGCGGTACGACACTGACATCTACACCCGACATCACTCCAGAGGATTCATCAATAACATCCACCAACATTTTGCCCACTTCCTCCCAGTTCAGCTGAGAACGCTCCACAAACACACAACACACACAACAGAGACAAGCAGGGGAGCACGCAAAAGAAAGAAGAATAAGGGTACACATAACAAGAAGCTGAACAAATAGATTCAATGAAACTCGCTGAATGGATAGCAGCACAAGAAGCAGAGAAAAGCGCTTAAGCTTTGACAGCTAAAACCAGCAATGTACTCTCAAGCAGAATATATCACCTTTCGTTTTCCCATAATTTATAAATTCACATTCAGCACATTATTTTCTCACACTAAATCAAACCCAATTTCCAATCAATTAATTTCATAGACAAATCATCACATCCAAATATAAAATCAGAGGACAACATGAATCATTATAATATTGTAAAGCAAAGAACCTTCAATTGGGAAGGAACAATAGTAATAGTATAAATTGGAATTTCCAACTAATGTTAGAAGCACAATTATTCATAATTTTCAATTGCTGTCAGAAAACTCAGAATTTCCATTTAGTTTACCTCATAATATTTCCTATAATTCCACCGTTCCCAATCCGCAAAATTCATCATATGAAATAAAAACAGCTCAAAAAATCCAAAATTCCTTCCCACCCCCAACCCCAAGGCGGGGAAAAAAAAATCAAGAACTCTCTTCTTTCTTTTCCTCAGAACCATCCAAAACTCTATCCTTCTCCTCATTCTTTTGCTCAGAAACATCCAAGACTCCACGTTTCTCCTCAATCTTCCGCTCAGAAACACCCAAGGCACCATCTTTATCAGAACTTTCAGACGCTTTCGCTGATCCCTTAATCCCTTTATCAATTTCTTTCTCTTTCTCCAATTCCTTCATGGCCTCCTCTTGAGCAGCCTTCTCAGCCTGCAAAAGCGGGCCATAATAATCAGAATGAGCTTCCATACATTTCTTCAAATTACCAGTAATCTCAAAACACTTCTCAACAATATCTTCATTCTTCTTTTCACCTTCTTCAACACACTTTTCCCACTCAATAAAAACCTCTCTACAGCCTCCCCCTTTCATGAACAAGCAAAACCCACATTCCCCCTCCTCTTCTTCTTCAACCTCCCCTTCTGGGACGGCGTCGTCTTGTTTGACTTCCAAGTCTTCTGGCTTGTCTTCGGCTGCCGGATCTGATGATGCTTCTACTTTGGCTTGGGTTTCCGGCAGTTTGGGATCATGGGTTGGCTCCGATTGGGGCTTAGAATCGTGGGTTGGTGGGGGATTTGAGGATTGCATGGAGGCGGAGGCTGTTTCGGTGGCGGTGGTGAGGGTGGAATTAGGGTTTCCTGATGAAATTGTAGACAAATTGCCTCCCATGTCTGTTTCTTAAACCTCTTTTTTCTTAAACCCTCTCTCTCCCTCCCTCTCTCTCTCTCTCTCTCTCTCTCTCTCTAGACTTTTTATAATTTATTATTATTTATTAACTTAAAAACGAACAGTATTTGTCTTTTGGGAGCAATAAAAAAGAAGTATGAAAGTTGTTGATATAGAGTTTGAGTGCAATTAACATGACTTGGAGGTGAAGCCAGTTGAAAATTAAACGTCTTTGACTGATGGATTGAATTCATGACTACTAGTTTTTTTTTTTTTTTAGTCAATAGTCAACAATATTCTATTATACTCTCAATTGAGTTAAAAAAATCGATAGAAACTGAATCATTATCGGACCAAACGGGTGCATTATGCACCTACTTAGATTTTTAATGAGAAGCAAGATTTAAATTTCTGACCTTCTCACACCACTTAGTTTTTAACCACTTAATTTTAAAGGTTTTTTGGTAACCCACCTGACCAAGTTGGGTTGGTTGATGACTACCATTAACAGGAGTACTGCATTAAAAATTTGGGTTTTTTTGTTTCAAAATTTATGGATGGGTTTGGACTCATATTTTCGATTTTGAATTTGAGTTTTTATAAGTCCCTTTCTAAAAACAACTTAGTGGTTTCTAAGAAAAAGTAGAAAGAAAAAAAGAAGTACTTTAATATTGTAATAGTGTAGCTTCATCTAAAAAAAAAAAAAAAAGGAATGGGGAGTACGAGACTATGTTTGGTACCCAAGGATTTTTTTTTTTTTCTTTTTCTTTTTCCCCTATATAGAGTGCACATTTGGGATAGGTCAAAATTTATATTCATATGTTGCCTAAAAGAGTTATTTTCTCCTAGGGTGAGGGCAACTTTGTGTTGGCATTTTGGATCACATTAGCAGTTGCTTTTTTTAAGCAAGGGCATGCTAAAAGAAAGAAGGTACCCTACGCAAAGGAAAAACGAAGGCGAAGGAAGATAAAACAACATGGTGTCTGTGCCAATTAACTTCGATCCTTGTTATGTTATGTTTCCACTCACATTATAGTTGTTCTTTTAGAACAAGTAACCTCACTTAGCAGGTCTTTTTGCAATTTGTTTTTGCCTTCTATTTTTAATTGGTTGCAATTTGCAAATCAACTTCAAATCTTTTATTATATTAATGACTCCGTTCTTCTCTCTAATTGTTTATTCTCTCTCCACCTCCTCTCTCTAATTGGCTAAGTTCATTAATTTTTTTTATTCTTATTCTTTTATTTCAATATACTATTCTATTTTTATTTTACAAACTATTTTTAAAAATAAAACCTATTTATCTCCAACAAAAAAAAATGAAGAAATGCAAAAAAAAAACCTTGTACCTTTTATTTTATATATAACACGGAGTAAATTTCTCAAATTAGTCTAAAAAAATTCTTTCGAAACTTTTCAGCAATTTTTGAAAAATTAGTTTGCCATAGCACTAATCCCCAATTATGAAAAAATGGCACAAGTATCCTAATCTTATGCAAAGCTGAATTATCAACGCTTTAGTGCTTTTCTCTCCTTCTTGTGCTATGATTACATTAACTTAATTATGTTAGTACACGATAATCGGATCCTGAACTTTTTCATTTCATTAGGTGATGGTGGTTCTTAAATTTTGAAAGCTTTTTTTTTTTTTAAATTGTATGGATGGATTCTTTTTTTTTTTAAGTTTAATAAACTTCTTACGTGTGGCTTTTTCTCCCCACGCCTTACATGTCCTAGTTTGACTGATGAAAAATGATATGATCCATATATGTTTGCTGTCTGAAGGAGTCGTAAGAAACTTATTAAATATTTTTATTACAGTAACACACGCAACAAGCAGAGAGAGAGAGAGATTGTTTTTGTTTACCCTATGATCTTTCTTATTTTTTCTTAAACTATAGAGTATTTAAATTAGACCGACAGCTTTGTATCCATCTATTGCCTAAAGCCAAGGAAGAAAGCAAATTTTGGTTGCTTTCAGCATCATGGTTGCATTTATTTGTCTGCAATTAAACAAATATTTTGGTTGACAAGTTTTTTTTTTTTTTTTTTGGTTCTATACTTATATTTTAATGTATTTAAGCTCAGAACAATTGATTCTTAAAAAACTTTTGCTTGTTAAATCTTTAAGCAAAGAACACCTTTTGATATCTTAAAAGAACATTTCTAGGAATTACTCTTTTCAAACAGATTCAGGACTCAAAAAAAAAAAAATTTTTTTTTGAAGCAAATAGCAAATCAGAATAATATGACTTGCCTAAAAGAAAAAGTTTAAGAAGTATTATGCTCACAAAAGAGAAAAGACTGATGTAAAGAATTTATTAATACTAGAAAAGGACATGCATTTGACATCTAGTACCATTATCAGTACTTGAAATTTGCGAAGGTGATTTACAAGGTTGAATCTACGTTTACTACAAAATAACTCCAACTAATTGTCTTGGAGTCCCCAAGTTAGCTCCATTGTCTGAGTCTTTTATAATTCTGCCATGCAACAAAAGAAGAACAATACAAGTATACTGCCAGCAACCTGTTCCATTTCAGCAATGAAGATCAGTAGCATTTGAATGTGCAGGAATTTTTGACATGAATTTGTTGCCTGAATAAAATAGGCTACTTTGAACAGAATCATATTTCCTTAATGCACCATGAACATTGCCCAATATATCTGGTTCAAAACTCCTCCAAAGTGGTACATTGCCTCTGATTTGTAGTCTTGACAGTCACAACGGGGATGATTCTCGAGCTGGCGAGTGAAAATGACATCTTTGATGGAAGAATATCGTTGAAGAGTTGCATAGCAGCCATTAGCTTTATAAAGAGATGTAGACGTTTAATCATCCTTGTCATCAGACTCATGATTGTAATTGAAAGGCAGTGGAACCGACTTGAATGCTCTGTACTTTCCAACATTGTTTAAGTGTTCATTCTCCAACCTGATAAAGTAAAAAAGATTTCTTAGTATTCCAATTTTCCCCCTTTCTCCCTATAAAAAGTACAACTACGAGATTGTTTCCAGTAACTACCTGAACCAAGCTAACTAGAACATTGGAAAGCAAGGAAAATAAGGTCCATGTTTAAAGTAGTGCAAGCTAACTAATGCATGGATTGAAGTACAGAATCAAACACAATGATCTGGTATTTCAGCAAAAGTGCTGAAGTAGAAAATTGCAAAATTCCTAGTTAGGCCCCTTATTCTCTAGAAAAGGCTAAGTTTTGCTCCTTAATCTGGAATTGTCTTGGTTGCGGAGCCAAGCACCCTAGTTATATTTATTGCTTGGGACACTGGCAGTACCTAGTGATTAAAATACACGTAAATAATGAAAAATTACCTGAAAAAGTTCCACATGCCACGCCGAAGGATTTCCAAGCAAGAAAATGTAATTGAAATGGCATTTCCTCTCAGGGAATGGGAATGCAAATCAAATGGCAATACCAGTTGTAGCCAAGCAAATCTTAGAAGAACATCCAATATCTGGGAAGAAAAACACAAAACATAATGCAACGAACATCTTACAAAATTAGAACCCCAAAAATATGCAAGTAGCCGCAGGTCACATTACCATAGCTGCAAAATACAGACTGTTGTGGGAAATCACAAGCTTATCTCTCAACAGCAAGTTTTTTGACTTCTTCTGAAGAAGCCCCCAGTCCACTAGAATATCCCAGTATGTGTTCATAATAGTTGCTATTGCTGAGCTCACAATGGCCAATACCTTCCAGGTCAAACTCTTTCTTAGTTCAAAAGCTGTTCTAATGACAACTGCAATAATTGTTGAGAAATATCTCACTCCATTAACTCCATGAATGAAATCTTTCTCTTCTAGCAGTCGGCGAACACACTACAGAAGCACATGAAATGTTCGCTGATCCACTCAGCTTAAGAAGGCAATGTTATATCTAAATATGCACAAGTTAAATAGATTGACTATTATTTGGGTTCAGAAGTAGCAAGAAAGTAGTATTCTAAATATCTCCTTTGTTTGCAAACAAGTATCTGAAAAAAGATTCATGTCATGCAAATTGTGATCATGGGAACTCCTACTCATTATCAAGCATGGAAAGTACAATAGAAGATTCTGGGCAGCAGGCTCAAGCTCAACTTTTAACTGGTGGGCTGGGAATTCAGGCCTTTGCCATTTACGCACTTCTTGGTTTTTTTTGGGTACACGAAATTATCCCCAAATTCCTGGACAGTTTATTATATTTTTTGGTGCAATTTTTTAGAGCCCATAATTATTGATGATTATTATAGCACAGACCAAGAAAGTTCAGCCTCTTAAGAACCAGATACCAGAATGGCTTCTATCCAACTGAACTGTTGGAAAAAAAATCAGTTTATAATAATCAGCCGCGGACAACCACGCAAAACAGAAAGTTCCATGGATTTGTTAGTCCAATACCTAATTCCTGCTCTAACAGTGTCAGAGATTTGTATCTTCTATACATGTATGATATACTAACAGACATCAGTATTATTTTTTCACAAAAAACTTGGAAAAATATGATTGTTGAACATGTGATGGACAAATCAACAAAATAAAAGGAAAGAAGGACATTTTCCAGGACTATTAATTTCATCATACTCACATGGTGCTGTTAAATTCTTTTGATGGCTTACCAAGAATTAATGTTTAAAGACATAAAAAAAAATTGAAGAGAATGAATAGAATGAGACCTGAAGGAAGCGAAGCCAGTATGGTATAACTGCAATAATGAAATAGAACACGTTATATACATCACCACTGTGACACTTATTTTGTCTCTGAGTAGTCCCATAAGTGTAGTAGCAAATATAGTACTCAAAGCTCCTCATGGCCTGTATCTACAGTAAAACGAAATGTAACTACATAGAATTAGGAGAAGAATGTAACAACATAGAATTAGGAGAAGAAAATCAGAGTCCGAAATCTCCAGAAGCAAAAGTAAGATCTTCACCTGGCTAGTAAGTTGGTCTGCCAAAAAAAAATCTGGAAGAGTGACCTGCATGAATGTAGAATCCAAAAACGAATCTGGCTCATTGGTTTGTACACCTCTATAGTAATGTTACGATGCAAAACTTTCCAGTCCAAATTACCATATAAAGAGGAGCGCAGATACAGTGAAATATGCATTTGATTAGGAATAAACGACTTGAACGATAGACAATGTTGAAGGGACAGAACATAATGATGAAAACAACCTGCATTAATAAAAAAAAATACTTCAGCCAATTATGGAGTAACTGTAGCAGTACGTGATCAATATTCAGTTGTTGATACTTGAATCTCACAGAAATCAGGCCTAAAGGCATGAATTCAACATATTGCTGTTGATATGGAGCTCCTGAGTCCAACTTTACATGCAAATGTACCAGGAAAGTGGCAAGAGCAAGCATTGCAAGTCCGTTTCCAAGGAGAAATACATCCCGATAACCTAATTCAGTTCCTTGCTTGAAACCAAATATGAAAGCGTAGTTGATCCTGTAGCGCCTCCAGAAATATATGTTTGCAGCATACAAGAGTACGTGCAGAACAATATAAGTATAGAAACTGCAAGCAAATTAAATTTGATCTTCAGAATGGAGGAATTAAAGACAAAATACAAAAGTGAACTCATGAACAATAATTTACATTTTCAAAAATAAAGGAAAGTGAAGTTCTCCATTACCTGTAAAGTGGCAAAATGCTGTTTATGTATATCTTTCCATCCTTCTCATCTATTATTCTTTTAGCTTTTACTATGAAGATCACTGCAATTAGCAGTGCAACTGTGAAACCGGAAAAGAAGCCTGGAAAGATCAGATTGGATTACCAGCTGAACTAAAACAAAGAATCCCTTTTACACAAGAGTTAAATGTTTCAAGCTCCTTAACCTATTGTATCAACAATCTTTCTTTACCTGAAAAGAATGTTATGCGGTGCTTTTCGGTTTTCTGTTTTGGCCTCAATAGTTTCATGCCCTCTCTACGGTTAGACTTTGCAAAATGCTTGATAAAGGTTGCCTCCACCCTATCCAAGAGAGCAGTAACCTAAGACAAAATAATGGAATATAAATAGCAGAAATATTTATAATTACAATGGCACACAATGTTAAAGCAGCCTGAGAATCGACCATCGTTGAGACACAGAGAACACAGAATTTATTGACTGTAACTACATCTTTCAACCCCCCCTTTTTTTTTTGAAGAGGAAATTTTAAACGAAATATATGAGAGAGAGACAATAAAAATGTGTTCCTTCATTTGAAGATATAAGCAGTCTCTTCTGTACTTTTAAGAATTCACAGTCTCATGTCTAAATGCATTACCTGAAGATTGAAAAGATTCAAAACACGACATCAACCTGTAGAAGGTGAAAAATAAACACCAGCAGAATAAACAAACCTCGTCGCAGCTCCCAAGGTAAGAATTATCCACCATTCTCATGTATGATCTTGCTGCACTCCTTGATGTGATCTGCATACTGAAAAAGTTAGATGATAATTTCTGCATCCACTTTAACAATGGCAGAATATATAGAACTTGCTTCCAGAATGAAGATTCTCTATTTAACAATATATCAGAAGGTTTGCAACCTGAAAACGTTGGTACCTTCTCATACTTTTTAAGGATCTTGGAAAACGCTGTGAGGTTCATGAAACTGCTACATCATCCGAGAAATGAACAACAAATTCATCATTTAATGGCGAAACAAGAACTGTTTTCAGAAATCAATGAAATACAGCCAAAAGAAAACATTCCCACCTGTAGTTTTTAAGAAGTTGAAGTTTTTTATAGTACTCACAAAAAACAATTTTTAGCCTTTCCTCAACTTCCTTTAACTCGTCTTTATCAAAACTCAAAACCTTATCTTTCTCATCCATCAAGAAGCCTCTAATAGTTGCTATTGGACTTTCGAATGTATTACTAATCTTCACTCTCTCAAGGATATCTAAAGAATGCGGTTCACATTCTGTGATATTTGCATCCTCCCTTAAAGAACTTCCACTGATTTTGCCATCGTTCAGATGCTGTAGTTCGACTTGAGATTCTGAATCGTTTTTCTCTGTCAATGCATATTGTCATGTTAATGTAAATCCTCATAGAAATTAAGCAAAATTAAGAAAAAAGATGTTGATGATTGTGAATCTGCATTGCCTCACTACTTGAACAGTCAATTCCTTGCAGAGTTATTCATTTCAAGCCTAAGTCTGTTATTGATTTCACTTGTTCTGCATGTAGCTGAATTGTGAAGTACGAGGAGAACATTTCCCACAATGGGTTTTGAAGCAATTGGTTCTATAAGTGGGACTGGTATAACCAAGTTTGTACACAACATCTATACCATACATAAAGGAAGCGTCCCTTTTGTCTGTGGTCTGTCCCCTCTAAACTTTTTGATTGAAAAAAAAAAAAAAGTCTTATGTTTAAGGAACCACGTGTGTAATAACTAATTACCATTGTCCCTTTGAGGGGGGGAAAAACACATAAAATCCATAAATTTTTTAATGCAAAACTAGATTTCCTTAATCAATTTTAACATAGAAAAAATCAAAAGTGCAATAATTTCAGACACACAAACACACTCGCTCTAGGTGTGTCATTAGCACTAGTATGGATAATTTGTTAAGTTCCTCAATCTTAAGCATATGAAACCACATTTCCAAATTTCTACAAGATTGAGCGAATTTGAATAATCATCAGCACTGTATGTTGGATTCAAGCCTGGACAAAATAGTTATTTTTTGTCACAAATAGTCAACTGTCAGAATTCAGTAATTGCTCAATCATCTGAAAATTCCAAAACATGTAGTTTTCGATCTTGCCTGGTTAATCTCACTAATGGTTAAAGTTCAACCTATTTGATAGAATTACCAATGTGGGATAATACCTCTATCTTATTATCTCTGTTCATATTCCAAATACGTGCATTCAGCATAGAGAGTCCAGTTCTCAAAGTCCATTCAGATACTAGATGTCCAATTTAATTCCATGCAAATCAGATGCTGTATTTAGGAGCCTTTATTTTCCCTTTAGCTCATTCAGGTGCATATTGTCTCAAAAAATTTACAGGGAGCTCTCACTTTTGGATTTAGGCAGACAAAACCATAAATTGCTTGTACTTTGTGCACTTACCTGCAGCTCTGCTTGGGGGACCAATCTTTGAGACTGCTGAAGTCTTGACATCTGTAGAGATGCCTTTTGGAGAACTTGATGCTTGACGATGTGGATTCATCACCTTAGATCGCAAAGCAATCAATGCATCCATCTGTTTATTGAGCAAAGATGCTTCATTTATCACTTCTTTCACCTTGTCTTTGTAGAACATATTGACCTTGTTGAGCTCATCATCAAGTTCTTTGAAGAATGTTTTCTCATTCTCTCCTCCTTCTTCAGGGGACAAAAGGAACTTTGTGTTGTATAACTTTCTAGAATTCTGCTGTTGCACAGTATTTACAGCTATCACTTGGTCCTCTATATCCCCACTGCTACAACTGTTGATTGCTTGAAGATTCAGACCACTGAATTCTCTCTGCTGAGCTCTCAACGGAGTTGGAGGTTGCTTACTTTGTTTGAGTTGACGGATCTCTTGCAATATATGTTTGAGTCCATTATAGTCTACATAAGCTTCTGTCCACTCAGGCACCTTTTGGTTTTTAAATGCCTTCCCAAACTTCATTTCTTCATGCTCTTTGCACAACGTTCTAGTACTCCTTTTTCTATGAAGATTCTATTATGTATCGGTTTCTGTAATATACAAGAGAAAGTAAGATTTGTAAGATGCGCAATATTATCTAATCGTGTTTTCTTCTTTTCTCCATCATGCAACATGAGACACATTGGAAACTGAATGTCCTATGCAACTGGATAAGAAAAGAAACAATTTAACTTTGAATCATCCCAATTAATGGTAGCTATTTATAGTCGAAACAATCAATCACATATGTTTATCCAAATATTGTTAAAATGCACATACGATAAATCTAGGCAGTGACTACATCTCAAAGTGGAGAGGAGTCCATACGCATTGCCACAAAGTTTCAAGAACAATTTTAGCCCTGAACAACTTCTGTTTCTCCCAAATCATGAGGAAAAATTTTTCTTATCCATTTTTTAAACAGTTACATCCACTAAGAAATCACATCTCTATGCAAGATACAGGCTCAGTACATAACTAATCATTATTAGCCCTACTTATTCCATAACCCCCAGAAGCCAAGCGTAGGAGTTTGCCATATCAATACTTCATAACCAACAGCAATTATGTAACGATAAATCGAACTCGATTCTTTTTTTCTCCTCCTTCTAATATTGATTCCAAAATTATAATCTAAGGAAATATCAATAATGAAATTCCAAAAATTATAATACCAATAATTTTACTCAAGAAAATTGCGAAACAGATAAATCATCATAACCAGCACTACATACATTTCAACGCATACTACTTGAAATTACCCAAATTCATCAATTCTTACTCTCATGCGAAATGAAACTCAAACGTTAATCAATAGCCAAAAAAGAAATAAAGATTATGCGCATACGAAATCTCAATAGCTCAATCAAAATTCAGCAACATGCACTAAGTTTCGCGCATTGCATGGATAAAATCTACAATTTTTTTCATATGATTTACACAATTTTCACGAGAATTATTAAAATTTCACTGCTATTACGCACAATACTACTCGAAAAAGTGTGATTTGTCTTTTTTATTATTTGTGTAAGAGAGAGAAAGTTCTGAATAAAAATCTAGAGAGAGAAATCAAAATACCTTAGTGGTAGTAGATTGTGGTGAGAAGCGCAAAGCAGAAAACGGTTTGAGAAGGCCATATATACATACATACATATATATATATATATAGAGAGAGAGAGAGTCCATGTACCCCTCCAAGTTTTGAGCTGCTGAGCTGGCTGCTTGCACTTTTCAGTTTGTTAGTTAGTTAGTTAGTTAGGGGTGGGGGATTTGGTGGTGTACAGATCATTGTAAAAGAGTTGTACCAAATACGATCAGAGCCGTCAATATGGTGGAAATAACTAGGACTTTTAAAATGTGATTGTAATTTTTCAAGTGGATTTTTTGAAATAGTGGTCTTGCAAACTACAAACATCCGATTAGAGCTTCAATATTTTAAGCTCAGTGGACACGTGTAGTTCCAAGAATTTACGACCAATTTTTCAACCAAAAAAATTAATTTATTTTTTTTTCAAAATTTGAAATGTGTTTTTTTTTTTTTTCCGCCAATCCTTGCTACTCATTTTGATGTTGGAATTTTCTAGAATAAAGCTTCATTTATTTTCACCAATATGTAGTTTATTGGGCCAGGACAAGTCTCCAAGCAAGACCTCCATTTCTCTGATCACTTTTTGGGTAATCAAAGTCACTATTAATCTTAAAAAATACGAAACTATATCAATGTTATAATACCAAATAACACGTCATAATATTGAGACTTAGTTATTACTCCCCTCTCCGAACTCGATCGAGAACTAAAATGTTTATACAGATCATGGGAGTCAGCTATACTCAATGCTGGCAAAAGTGCATCATATGGATAACAAAATTCTGGTTAAGAGGGACGAACAAGATCTTGCAGCAAGCCCGAGTTAGCCTAAGTTGGCACAGATAAAGTCTCAAACCAATTCTTATGCAAAATCTTGTGGTCTTCTACATGAAAGATGACCAAGAACCATGGATATTCATCATGCTTTGGAGATCCCTACTTAGTTGGTCAGTTTTGTTCACCTGGGCTTGGCTTTATGCCACTGCAACAGAAGAAATGTGGTAGTTTAACTTGACCGCATACCCTGCAGAGGTTCATTATAAAGTGAGTCAAGAACTAGTAAAATTATCAAAAAATAAAAAATAAATAAAAAAATACTCGACTTCCCAGTGTAAACAAAGGCAACTATTTCTACCACAATTTGGAACAAAAGAAATATTACGTGGAAGCAAAGCCAAAGAGGTAGTCAAACAACTCCACCATGCGTGCTGGTTAAAGGAAACAAACAGCCAGAAGAATGATCCTCTGAAGCATTTAAACCTTTGATACTCTCACAAAACGTAACATGTATACTAGGCTGCTGCAAAAATCTAAAATTGTAATAAGAAAGTATTAATACTCTTGTTGTTTTTCAATTTAGACAAGGCACATCCCCATGTAGAAATCAATAATTATGACCAGATAAATGATACTCAGTTTCTATCATCATTAAATGAGATTAAAGTACTAATACTCTTGCTGTTTTTTAAATTTGAAAAGGTACATCCCCACAACCATACCACAAAAGGAAAAGGGGGACAGTTAATTTGTAAACATATACTTATCGCCTCATGTTCTTGTAAATTACACAGCAGCCTGAAATTATAGAGGTTACACGATAGAAGGATGTTTCAGGCATATTTAGAGAATCATGCAATCAGTGTATAATTATTTTTTTCTCTTTTTCCCATTCAACAATTAAAAGTTAGCAGATTGAGTTTGAATGCTGAAATTTAATCAAGGAAACAAAATTACGGAGAACTAACCCTAATATGCAAATATGAATCCAGCTAAATTTCATACGTAATTGAGTCCCCAGGGAGAGGGTTTTACATGAGGTTAGCCTAAAATATTTTGTTGACACAAAGCTCAATTGTCATCATTGCCCTCATGACAAATTGATTCGGTGTACCTAACATCTTAATACAGTGTCTGACAAACACAATTTAGGCAAAGCAACAAATCTGGAACACAGAATTACTAACACCAAATATAATGACTGCTCACTGTCTCAAAAAATTAAGCTCCAATAAATACTTTCAATCTGCAAAATTTCATTGTAGGCAATATGAGCCACGTAGTTGAGCAAACAACAACAGATTTCATAAATCTACTGTAAGAACTAATTAAATTTTCCAGACTGCAGTAACTCATAATTTTACTTGTGGAAGCGTAAACTTGTAAAAAGCACAAATAACTTGTAAATTCATCAGAAAAGCTCTTACTTGCAACGGATGATTACTGGCACAGGTTTCAGAGCTTTTGGTCCATTTCTTATTCCTCTTTTGTGTGGAGAAACCTGCATAATGAACCAAATCTCCTGAGCTGCTCGGTTACATTCAACATGTCTATATCCTAATTATGAAATATAACACATCCTGTAGGCACTATAATTCTGCCAGTTTTTTCTCCATGGTTTTCTGAATGTATTCACAGAACAAAATTCCAGGTCTACTGTTGCAATGAAATTTTAATTGATGTTGCATGTAATACAGCTTTGTACATAAGAAGCTTGTTTCATTTCTATTTCAACAATCTAGTCACAATTTCCTGATACTTTACCATCTCTTGGTCAGGAATGATAAAATCCAAACCCACCTTTCCCCTAGATTTTATAGCATCATCATACAGACAAACTAGGGAAGATTATATCTATCTTAGCCATTATACTTGGAATTTGAAACTTGAAAGTAGATAACCTCAAACAAAACACAAGCCAACACCGCAAGAAGACATTACAACATCAAGGAGCCTACAAAAATCCACCTTGACTCTAGAACGATAATACTTCCATGAAAGTCATGATATTTCTGCTTTTGACGGATTCAGAACAGCATAGACGTGATGACTTCCAAATATCAACATCTTTTAGAGGACTTGATTTATTAACTTAACTGCTCCTTACATTTATGAACATTCCTGCATGTGAAAAGATATTTTCGGACCAAAAATCCTTTTCAGGCCGTTCTTTAAATAACCGTATCTACAAACTCCATTTAACCTGTAATTCTTTACACCGTTAATTTGGCATTCGTGATAAGAAGAAATTCCCATTGCGTTCGGGTCAAACCCATGTATTTTTCTTCCTATAAAGTATGAAAGTTCATTTCTTTAATGATAAAATCCTATAACTTAAGCTCCAATCATTATTCACCAATGATGGCAGAGTCCATCTCCATCTTATACGTTCTCGTACCGAAAAATAAGAAGTTACTCTGAACTCTCTTCTTACTCATACAGTTAAACACAATCATTATGCAACAATTTGGGAGCTTTTAATTATTGTTATTACTACTAATACCCTTTTTTTTTTTTTTTTTGGTGGAACAAGTTAAGATCCTTCATATTAGTGTTAGGAACAAGCAAGAATCAAATACATGGTTTTAATGAATCCCTCAATTCAAATTAGATTATTCGCAAAATTACAGGTAGATAACAATAATTAAGAAAAACAAAATATGGGACAGTTAAAGCTATAATAATGGGATATTAGCTTTTCTAATTACCTTCTTTTTAGGGACAGCCATGAGCTCCATGGAGCCTTCGATGAAAGAGAAACCCGGAAACTGAAATCCCATGTCCTTGGTGGTGTGCTTGGATTCCGGCGGAACCAACGACTGCGATGGGGTGGTGGTGAAGCTGTCCATAGCCCTGTGAAGTGGTGCTGGTTGGGCCAAGAGGTGGGCCCACCTCCGGAGGCCTACGCTACCCTCGACGTTCGCCGCCGCAGCATTTCTCATTATCGCCTGCCTCAACGCCATTTCGCTGTAACTAGTCTCTCTGAAGAAAACGGCCGGCTCTTGATTATGGGATTCATTCGGGTCGAATTGGAGCCCAGTTGTGAATTCCCCAGGCCTATCAAGTATTAGGCCCAAGAAATACAACTAACAAGAAACTGTAATCCACCAAGTTTAGTCCAGGAATGCAGAGTTCACTAGCAATGAATGGGCCGGCCTAATTGATGTCGTACGTGATTCTACAAATGTGATATTTTATTTGTCATATATCTGATTGCGTTGCGCAGGATGGATCCAAACTTGAGCCTACAGGCTTGCCAAGGGCCATGCTCCATTACGTGTTTTCCTGTTAAGCCCAAATTCTAAATGATGTTCATAATTAATGAAAGCTCCAACTCGTAATTTTTCGGTTCAAGAAAGGCTCTAAAAATCGTTTTTTTTTATTTTATTATCATCCATTCTCGTTATAATGTATGATATGTTGTGTCGAAACTTCCAAATTAGTGTCGGGATATGTTCCTAAACGTTTTATCACACACAATTGGAGTGCAGCTCTAAAAATCTTATAACAAGAAAAGGAAAAAGGAGAGAGTTTGAGAGTCGGATAAGAAATCTATTAATATCCCTATAAGCCAAGTTAGGTACCAAGCTCTGGCTAATACTTTACAACATAAAGGAACAAATCTAATTTTGCGACTGACTATTGTGACTATGCCACATTTATGCTGTTATTAATTGGCAAGGACTTGACACTGACTATTTTTCCTTTGGACACCTGTATTGGACCGCTAATTTAAAGTTCTGGGATGGGAAGTAGAATGGACTTAGACTCAAGTATCCATGGATTCATTGTTTCAGCTTCGACGTTGCTGACAAGCCTGGTTTCTCGGGGTAGCAAATTCCTTTTCCGTGCATATTCTAAACGTGATAGATTTTACTTAAAAAAATCTGCGAAAATATCAAATCTATCTGAACGTCTATACTGGAAAATTACTATCAAAACAAATTAAGAAACTACAAAATTTAGATATAAAATGTAGATACAAATAACAAAACCAGTGCAATTCTTTTATAAAAAATGCACTTAACTTTTTTTTTTTTTTTTTTTGCATCAGTAACGCGATTTGAACTTCTCAATTTAAGTATTTTCTGATCATTAATTGAAGTTTCTGAGGATGATTAAAAAAAATGGTAAAAGACAGATGTTAAATGGAAGGGCGTCTTAGAAAAAATTCAAACAATGTCATTGCACTGCTCTAGAATTTACGCTGTTTACTGTAGTTTGTAAGCAATTATTCCAGATTTAAAACTTAACAACCACAAATTAGAAATGAACAAAAATGTTCAACAAAAAACTCTGTATGTAGTGATTCTCATAAAAGCTATTCCTGTTTAAATCTTCAATGTTATCAGGGAAAAAGCATTAAATATATTATATGCATTGTCATGTAGTGTACTAGAATTAATAATTTATTATCACGTAACGTTGATGGCCTACATTTTATATTATTTGACGATGTGTGATTGGTTTTGTTACACCATGTGGTGCGCGTGCAATTCCTACTTGTGTTACCACTACTCGAGCACTACTTGGGATTATTTGGACATGACATCTAATTTATGGAAAAAAAAGATATTCAAGTGCAATCAAAATCAGGACTCAGGTACTTTCTATTTCTGACGTAAAACAACTGAATTTTTTGCCAAAAACTATTTTGGCAGCTTAATCTTTTATCCCTTGAATTAAACTATAAGCAACAGATTCACCAGAAAAAGAAAAAAGATAAGAAAAACTGTGAGCAAATGTGGTGTGTCCTCCTCAAGTAGGAAACCATCAGCCGACAAATATAGCGTAAAACTACTATATTTAGGCAAGCACAACTAACTGCAAAATTCCATTATCTGGACTTATGCATTGCCTCGACACGACAAATTTCTTAGAATAATGTTAAAAAAAAGAGAAGTCCGCCATTTGTGGGGAATTTTGAGTGGGTTCTAAAACTAACGTCGCCGCACAGCTCCTGTGCGGCGACTGCTGAAATATATATATATTTTTTTAGTTTGAAATCCTTGAGGATTAAAGTGAAAAAAAATGAGGGACTAAGTTGCAAAAAAAATTTAGTTGTTAGACTCACCGCATGGGAGCTGTGCGGTGATTCAAAGAACAAAAAATTTTAGCAGTTTTTAACCAAAAAGCCAGTCAAATTGCTGACCAAACCAACACGTATCCTAAGCACAAACACAATGGCAGAACTGTTGGATAGAATTGCACTGAATTTGTGGTGAAATGGCAGCAAGACAACGCATCCAACAAGTGCATCTTCTGAATAAAATTTTTTTTCGTTGACCATGCACCCCTGAGACATAGGACAGAAAAACATTAGAGAAGCCTTGTACAGTACTTGTGTGGTTGCGTGTCACCCATTCATTGGATGCTTCAATTGCAGGATTGATTGACCAAATCTAAAGTTCTACGACGACAAAAATACAATCCTACATTTATTAAATAGTCACCGAACCCACTAATAAAATGGTAAAATTTTATATAAATTTATTAATTTTATAATAAAACGTATAATGTTTTTCATGCATCACCACAAAATCTATTATGTTGTAATGATTATTTTTTGGCTTGAAAAGGTAGGAATAATGAAGAAAATAATTAAAAATATATGATTTTGTAATGATTTTTTTTGGTTTGAAAAGGTAGGAATAATGAAGAAAATAATTAAAAAATAATGATTTAGATAATTAAAAAATAATAAAAATAATTAAGAAAATAATTATTTTTTTAAAATATTAATTTAGATAATTAAAAAATAATTAAGAAATAGGAACAACTAGGTAAATAATAAAAAATTAGGGATAACTAGGAAAAAATTGTTATAAAAATAGGAATAAAAGAGTTACCGGAATAGGAATAAATAAGAAAATAGTTAGTAATAAAAAATAATGAGAAAAATAATTGATTATTTTCGGTATAGCTGTATTGTGTTGAATTGGTTATTTTACGATTTGAAGCAATATGTAATTTATATATGTAGAGAAACAATTTAAAATTAGAAATAATTAGAAAAGTAATAAAAATTACATACGAAAATTAATGAAATGATAATTTCTTATATAGTTTTATTGTGGTGTATTGTTTTTTTGTTCAAAAAATTTAATTTCAATAATTAAAAAAGATTTATAGAATTAGGAATTTAAGATAATAACTAAAAATTAGAAATAATAAAGAAAATAAATTATTATGTCTAAGAAAATAATTATGGAATTAGGATTTTAGTGCCATTCTAATGCGGAATATAATTAAAATGGTGACCCTATTTCAAGAAATTATGGTCTAGTTAGGTATTTTATCTTCTTAATCTTTCAGTAAAAAATGAACTTAGCCAGTATTAATAAATTCTATTCTTTTGTTTTTGGGGTGAGGAAATAAAGAAGTGTTGGGTGGATTTTCGGGATGGGGGAAATAAAAAAGCATAAAAAAATGTTGATTTGTGCCGTTGTGTTTTTGCATAGGTTGCGTGTTGGTTTGGTCAGCAATCTGACTGTTAAAAGCTGTTGAAATTTTTGGTTGTTTGAGTCACCGCACAGCTCCTGTGCGGTGACTCTAACAACCAAATTTTTTTTGCAACTAAGTCCCTTATTTTTGCACTTTAGTCACCAAGCATTTCAAACTTAAAAAAAAAAAAAATTCTAGCAGTCACCGCACAGGAGCTGTGCGGCGACGCTAGTTCTAGAACCCACCGAAAATTCTCCACAAATGGCAGACTTTTCCTTTTTTTAACATTAATCTAAGAAACTTGCCCCTCAACACTTGTGGGCACTTCTAAAGCTTATCTCATTTTGAGAATAAAGGAAAAATACAATTCCTTTAGAGGAGATAATTCTTCTAATTACTGATGAATTATTCCGAGGTATACATACAGGAAGTAGTCGCTTGATGTCCAATTCTTTTCAGAGTTTAAACTAATGGTTGGATTAAAGTTCTTTTTTTTTATTTTTTTTTTTATGGGCAATAGCTAATGTATGGCCAAATGTCAAAAATATCCATCTCAAAGACCACCTAGAAAACCCTATTCAAGAGAGGGATAATATCACTTTAATCATTTATTTTTTAGTGTTTCAGTTAACTCCATTTGTCTAATAATTATTTAGTGATTTTAGTGTAAAAGAAAATACACTAGTGTTGCACAGAAATACTTCCAAGTAACTTGAGTATTGTGATCAATACTAAAATTAGGTCATCGAACGTCTTATGTTCACTTGTCAAAAGCGTTAAACAGTTATTAAATTGAATGCTGCTGCACAAAACATATACTTGCCCCTCTCACGGGAATAAACATTTTCCACTACATTGGAATGTCTCTATCCTAAATAAACTGTTCAAGCAAATCATTGTTAATTTTTTACAGTGTTCAATGTGCAATATAAAACTAAATTTTATATGCCCTAAACGTGAAATTTCTATAGTTAGCTAAGCATCATGGATAGAATAGATGACATATATTGCAGTTATTGTTTCTGCAAATTTGTCAGAAAAGTAGCAAAACTGTGGCACCAACAGGGCAATAAAAAGGAAAGGCCGTGGTACTAAGCAAAACTGTGACACCAACAGGGCGGAAAAGTATACAATACACCACGTGCATTGCCACGTGATGTACTAGAACCAATAATTTATCGCCATGTGGCAATAGTGGGTCATACCTTGTATTATTTGGCGATGTGTGATTGGTTCTAGTGCACCACGTGGCACGCCACGTGGCGCGCGTGGTGCACGCAATACTCACTCCAACAGGGCAAGGAAAGGCGGGAAATATTTACATGGATCTGGTCTATGGGTGGGGTTCGTAGATTTTGTGATTCAGAATTACTCACATTAGCTATGAGTGAATCCTTAGTAGGCCTTGACGTGAGACATGTGTAGGGCATGACTGATGTGATTAATTTTAAACCACAAGATCCACGACTTCACCCGTGAACCGAGTCCATGTAAATATTTTCCAAGAAAGGCCATGGTACTAAGCAAAACTGTGACCCCAACAGGACCAATAAAAAGGAAAGGCCATGGTACTATGTCCTGAATGATTTTTATAAGGAAGGACATGTTAATTACTTCGAAGAGTACGTAAAAAAGTGGTAAGAAAATGACATATGGAGTTGCTTGGATGAGCAATCAATGACGCACTTAGTCTCTACATAGGTCTTCTAAAGCCCGCCTATCTCCACGGAAAGTTTGTTTAGAAAAGTAAAAAGAAGAAGGCGATAGACAAAAATGGTAATGCAACTTTGTCAACATTGCTGGGCTTCAAAATAAGGTCGCTAAAACAAGGAAAGAACAATCAAAAAGCAAATATACAAAATTTTATTCAGTCCTTGAATTTTAGATTTCACCAATTTGATCTGTAAACATTTTGCTGCGCAATCTTTACAAGAATACATACATAGCAGTACTTTCACACACTTGCATCATTTTGTAATATCTTTGAGAAGAGTTCAACTTTGTTTCACAACTTAGTTTCCACAATAGATTCATATCAAAAAAAAAAAAAAAAAGAGACAAAAATAAATTTTGAGAACTAGCGCTAAAAAATCACAACATTTGTAGTCATGAAATGAACTAAATGCTCTCAATTGAGTTCAGGAACAGCTAATGAAAGATCAATTGTCTGGGACCATGGACAGTGAAAATGCAGTCAAGCCACAACTACACTGACTGATGTCTGCACTAAAATTTACTATCTTTTCTATACCATAACGTATTTTCTATTTTTCTTACTCCTATTCATATGTACGGATCATTATATCCAAGATCATAAAACTACTTTTCGTAAACAACAGTACATCTCTGATAAACTGATTACAAAAATAATTGTAGAAAGAACTGTTGAACCATTGATTAAGGATGAAAGTGTGATATGATATCAAACCGCATCTTCACAATCGTTGATTGCGGCCCTCCAATTTGGCTGGTAATTAAATGTTTGAAGGACTGCAATTCAAGAATTGCAGGAAAAGACGTGCTTGTTTCAGAGGGAACAGTTGCTCAGATAGAATCAGCCACGGAAAGATTTCCCAAACAATTAGGAAATGAAAAGAGAGGAAAGCAATAAAAGAAAATGGAATTATTTTTGTTAGGTTTCCATCAACATAAGATTGGGGAATCCTGAGGTATGTAAAGTTGTACTTGACCAACAATCTGATATTAGGTATATTTTAGCGATCCCATTCATTTGTTTGCTTGACTAACTGTAAACATAATGTCAATATGGGCTATCGTAAGTGGCAATTGTCATGGTCGAGTGCTGCGTCCAGATTATTGAGCAGTTGTTATATGCTGGCAATTGTCAAGTGAAAATTGAACCTGATCTGCAGAGATCTTGTACTGCTGGCAATTGTCAAGTGACTACAACTTAGTAAATGTTCATGTTCCACTCGTTCCACAAATGCAGTCATACGAGGTCAGCGAATTACATAATCATATACGAGGTTAGCTAAATTAGCTATCCACTACAGTGGACTACTCGGCTTTCTCCAAACCGTAACTTACAGCAGTTACTTCCACGGATCGCTGAAATGATTTAAATCGTGGCCTTAAAAGTAACAATGAAAGGCATGTTTTTGCTGCCATTACACGTGTTTATGGAGCAACACAGTCACTGTGGACCTGTTTATGGGGGTAGGGGGGAGGTGGGAGATTTTACATAAACTAAGTTTACGGCTTCACACGTAAACTTTGCAGTTCAAAAGAGTGTAACATAAATATATTAATGTATGTTGATATAATAAAGTGATGTAAGAATGTTTATTTAATTTTATTTTAAATCATAAGCTCCACAAAGGCTCTTAGATTAGCTCCATATATGAATTTTCCCTTTGGGATGTATCAAGCACATCATAGGTTAAATGTCGAAACTTAGGAATACTCTTTGTGTGGATACCGAAAAGTTCAATTAGTGTTCTTGCTAATCATTCCAAAATCAAATAGCTGTCTATCTTGCATAGATGGCATTGCCATTTGGCAGCAGTTCTCCTGTCATTTTAACTTCTTGGTAACATAATGAAATACACTTAAGTTAACCCAAGATGCTCAAAGATCATGTGCTCACATTATAGCCGCGTCAAATATAGGAGAGTTACAAAAACAAGATAAAGTACATGTGACTTAATATTGATGTCACATGCTACAAGTGAACATGTAAATTGAATATGCACCCTTAATATTACCCATAATGGAAATTAAATTGCATCCCTGCATGTTACTAATAATTCTTATTATACTTCTTCGTTAAAATAAAACTATTTGCTTATTTCAGACAACAACCACCTAAACCTAAGTGGTAGATAGTAATACATATTCCAATTACCGCTTTAAAAACCCAACGTAGATGTCTCCACGTTGAGTATATTATTCCAGTATATATTGTTGTCTTCAAGATCACCACCCAAGCCGCAATCAAGAGTCTGATAGGATCCTGTTGTGTTATTCGAATTACCACCGTCAGCTTCAGCAACCATGAACGTTGGAGGCCTTAAAGAATCTTCAACATTGTATGGGACATCAATGGGATCATATTGAAAGTTATCATGATTGAGCTGCATTATGCTGTCCATTGTTGGCATCACTCTTGCCCCAACGTCTGGCAGGTCATGATTGTCTGGTTTCCCAAAATTCTTCCAATTATTTGTACCACTTTCTGTCATGATCCGTGCTACACAATTAACTGTTGAACTAAATGGTGGTTTTTCATTTTCACCAATTAAACCAGCAGCACGTGACATGGTGATTATGTTATTCGAAAAATGCAATGTAGAGTTTACAGATTGATGGCTTCCATGAAAAGTTAAAAAAAAAACCATTAGCATTACTATTTATTGTCCATGTCC
>JAMWEH010001235.1:0-28426 GCA_024721245.1 Mitragyna speciosa | reverse complement strand
CAGAAATTATATTGCTTTGTTGATTTAGCATAAAATCTATTGTGTAGGAAGTCGGATGCAACCATGCTCAGAGTGTTGGGTTTTCAACTGATGGATTTGCAACAACACATACCATGAGAAAATTGCACCTCATATGGGTGACTGCTCGAATGCATATCGAAATCTATAAATATCCTGCTTGGTAGTAACAAGATTCTCTATTTTTTTTGCAATTCTAATTGTCCATTTGATGAAATGGGCTTTGTTCTTCTATCCATGTTTCGTGTCAAAATCTGTGTGGCAGGAGTGATGTAGTCGAAATTGAGACATGGTGCCAAAGTGAGGGAAGAATTGGTACCAGACGTGATTGGATTCTTAAAGACTACGCCAATGGTGAAGTCATTGGAAGAGCCACAAGGTGAATTTTATTATCTGTTTACACGTAGCTAGAACTAGTAAGAAAATTTGGGTAGATAATGTATGTTAATGCAGATGTGTAATTTGGTATATACTGTGAACTTGTTGCGGCTTCTTGCACTGTTTTAGGCGCTATATGGCTGTTTAAGAAACTTTTCTTTGGCAATCTAAGATCATGGTGTTTGACGTCCTAATATGCTTATGCATACACGAAGTGGGTAGAAGTTCTGGTCTGTGTTTCATACTTCTTGCACGACTTAAGTTCACCATTTCTGATTTCTAATGCAGCAAGTGGGTAATGATGAATCAAGACACAAGACGACTTCAGAAAGTGACTGATGATGTCCGAGATGAGTATCTAATTTACTGCCCCAAAGCACCTAGGTGAAAATTCTGACTTCCCCAACTGCTCTTGCTTGTCTTTGGTAGTGATGCTGATCCTGACACATATTCTTGACTTCATTTTGAACGTTAGATTAGCTTTTCCTGAGGAGAATAATGCCAGCTTGAAGAAAATAGCAAAACTGGAAGATCCCACTCAGTATTTCAAACTAGGATTGGTGGTAAGATTCTTAATCCAATGAGAATTTCAAAGTTCAGCTCCCAAAATATCTTATTGGCTTTTATGTTGGCAGCCCCGAAGAGCTGATTTGGACATGAATCAGCATGTAAACAACGTAACTTACATTGGATGGGTACTTGAGGTTCGTGTGGCTTTGATTTGAACCATACTTGTTTGGGATTCTTTGGATGATCATAATTGTTGTTATTTTTCTTTTGGAATTCTTTGTATGATAGTATCCTCATCTGGTAGCTTGGATTCTCAGGGCTATTATTTATACAAGCATGATTAAAGATCTGTTGTTTGCACCTCCTGTAGAAATCTCCACTAGTTAGTGCGTGTCCTGCGAGCTTAGTAGAACTAGAAAGTCTTTCCTCATTTTCATGGTTAAGAACATCCTTAGAATATCTCTTCTGGCAGGGTATTCAAGTCCAGGCAATTAATAAGGTGAGATAAGTAGATAAATCATTGTCAACAAGAGAACCACTAAAGCTTCTGCAATCTTTGATCTTAGGTCCTCGATTTTTTTTAGTTATTATACTCTTGATGGCATTTTTATTCTCCAGTTAGATGCTTTGTGTCTATCCTGGTGATTCCGATTCCTTGTTAATTTTTTATTTTGCCTTTAATTGCTCAACATTGATTGTAGTGGTTTTTATTTGTCTGACAGAGTATGCCTCAAGAAGTCATTGACAATTATGAACTAGAAACTATTACATTGGATTATCGGCGTGAATGCCAGCAAGATGACATAGTTGATTCACTCACCAGTCCTGAACTGGATGAGGATGCTGCACTTGCTCAGACAACTAATGGGTCTCCAACTGCTAAAAGAGATGGGGATCATTGCTGCCAGTTTCTACATTTACTAAGATTATCTGGTGATGGACTTGAAATAAACAGGGGCCGCACTGAGTGGAGAAAGAAACCTGCTAAAAGATGAATCTTGCATACTATTCAACTTAGCCTTGCTTTCTTTCAGCAGTCTTGAAGTAGAGTCTTTTTATTTTTATTTGTTCCGTTTTATAGTGCACCTTTTTTCTCCTTTCTAGTTTTTGACGTTTTCTTCTTCCCTAATGATCATGCATTCTGTTTGAAATTAGGCGTTCTTAGAACAGTCAACTTTCTTTTTCTATCCTATCTAGTCCTGCATTTGACTGATGAATTAGCAGTATGAAAATAGTTACTGAGCAGAAGAAATGTTATTGGGCGTAGCATCATCAAACTTGCCAGAGGAAATGTAATTTTGAGTGCACATCTAAGCCGTGCTGGTGTACATTTGAAAATGTGAAATGCACTATTCATAAATTGCTAATGCAAATGTTGTGGTTAGCTTCTGTAGTCTAGTCTTGTCAAGCAGACTAGTCTACGTACTGCAATCCGTAATGGATAGGGATTTGCAGATGATGTAACTTTTTATTCTCGTAACATAATACATGTCGCCTGGCAACCCCGTGTACCATACTCATGCTAGTTACCGTTTTAACTCAGAAGGAATCCGTGTCCTATAATTTAGCTTTTGCTATTGGCAGGTAACAAGATTTACTCGTTTAATAAAGGAAAATGCCAAACTCTATTAGCTTAACTAATTCTCGGAACGCCGTCGTTTCCACAACAAAAGTTCGTGACCCATCTTTCTTATTGACTAGAAAGATGAGGCACAGGTATAAAGAGGAATAATATGGCAAAAACACAAAACAATTCTAAAACCTCTAATTTTTTAAAAAAGTTGTTACCAAGGTCAATCTCATTGATTGGCAACAAACTCTTCGCTCCGTTTATGGGAAGAGCAACAAACTCCACAATTGCATTGGTATAAAAAACGAACTCTGCAATTGCAATGCTGTCTTGCACCGTGTTAAATAGGTTCACAATTTTAGCAAAAGCAAAAACGGTTAGAATGTTATTATTAGTTTTTGTAGGTTTTTGCGGCCTTATAATATGCAGCCCGTGTCAAGGAAAGAGCAAGGAGAAGTCTACAATTGCTGCAGATCATCTGTTCCCCTGTAGATTTGTTATGAACGCTTTTTCCAGAGTAAATTTCTAGTTTCCTTTAATTCTGACTCCAAGTAAGCCTGTTAGCCAATACATCATTCACGAAGGTAAGCAGTCTTCATTAGCATTTGATCAAAACTATTTCACTAAAGATACGCAT
This sequence comes from Mitragyna speciosa, assembly GCA_024721245.1. Taxonomy (NCBI): domain Eukaryota; kingdom Viridiplantae; phylum Streptophyta; class Magnoliopsida; order Gentianales; family Rubiaceae; genus Mitragyna; species Mitragyna speciosa. The sequence goes on along the minus strand of JAMWEH010001235.1, from coordinate 25,313 downwards.
ACAGTAGCTACACAAATATCTCGTTGGCTGTCACTAGGTGACAAGAATGAACGGGGAACACCCAAAATATTGAGCAGCCTAAAACATTGGCCAAGCCAGCAAATCCTTTGAATCTTGCAGTTGTCCGTAACAATTGAAAGTTCCCAAAATCACCTTTCTAAATCCTCCATGCAAAACAAATTCACCCCGCTTGTTCCAGATCTCTCATTACAAACAGTACAGGTGAAGACCAAACCCCTGTTGAAAAATGGAAATACAGAGTCAAATGCTCATGTGAATTGCAGCCAAAGAAATGCACAGGAACCAGCAGATTCTCAGGAATTGTAGGTTTTCAACATTGCTATCATACTTCCCCTACAGAATTTGATAAAATACAAGAGTTCCCACGTAATTCAATGTTATATCCCAATTGACAGCACAGCATAAATCCATTTACTAATCATGTTTTAGTTCATACAAATAGAGTAACAAGAAGTAAATCTTACAGGTTCTACATCTATTCAGTAAATGTAGAGGATTGAACCAAATTACCAACTAATGTACAAGGTTGTAACTCATCAAAGTCCAGCTTTACACTCCTTTAGAATCCGAAAGAAGCATTCGATTTACAAACTATAAATTTTGGCTCCAAATATATGTAGTATTTCTTTTTCAACATTATGAAAACACATGAATCCTACATATGCAAGTTAAATTACATGGTAACAAGAGTTTATATTACTAGTTACAGACTGGACAATACAAGAATAAAGAACATAAAATTTCAACACATGGCATGAAACTCATTTGACATGAAGAAATTAAGAAAAGAAATGACCTTAAACATTAACTTGCAGCAGGTAAATAGACCCTGATAATGTCTTTCATAGTGACTCTTCTCCTACATGTAGGGCATTTATTCTGAGCAGCTATGGCTGACTTGATGCATGCCTTACAGAAAATGTGACCACACTTGGTCGACATTTCCTCTACCAATGGGCCCATGCAAACAGGACAATTGAAGGTAGGCTCCTTAGGCGACGGCGGTGGCAGCGGCTGCTGTGGCTGCAACACCACACAATTTGCATTACCTCTCTGCAATTTAGATAAATTGAATAGAAGACTTCGAAAGACAACTTGATATACCCGTCCAAATAAGAGGCTAAACCAAATAATAAAAATTGATGTATTCATAACACATGCATTTCAACCTTAGAAACAAAATAATCAAAATTTGAAAACGTCATATATATCAAGTCATACAATCATCGTTAAAGGGACTGATAAGCGTACGGCTCAGCAGAACTAACTCAACACAATTAGAAAGGGTTGAGCAGCAGATACAGGAAAAAACAATAGAGCACAAAAAATTAGTGCCATAAAAAAAATCCGTAATCAGATGGAAATGAGTGCAGATACTGCATGTACAAACAAAAGCTTATGAGTCTAGCCAGAAATGTTATCTGTTGCATTCTCGTTACTAAAAACACAAAAGTCCTCCAGCATAGGATGTCCAGCAGCAGTCAGATCCTTAACATCAATCAGGTATGCGGTAAGAGGTCCAATGTCCCTCATTGAAACATTGCCAAGCACTCATAGATGGTAAAATTAGTATTGTCTGAGAAGAAAAAGAAATGAGCCCACCTATTAAAAGCAACACTTCACCATGGAAAAAAAGAACCACAAAAATATACAATGATCTACCCTATTTCATTAAAGACTGCAGGTGAAACTAGAATGCTTTGTTTGAACTGGGAAAAAAACTAAAATGCTCTATCTTTTACCAATACATATTCATCATGTTAACTTTACGATTCAAGTCAAAAGTTCGTAAATCAAAAGTGGCAGATTTCTAATCAGGACTAAGAAATACAAAAGATACAGAAGTGCCACAGAACAAACTAAAACAGGCAGCCCATAGATCTCAGTATTACCGCAGAGTTGCCAGCAGATTCTAGGTTAATGTAAAGGTCGCAATTTATAAATGTTTGGTTAGCAGAGACTCTTCTGCGCATATTCCGACCGTTTTGAGAGGGTCTAGAGGATCGTTCTTCTGCAGTTTTTGAAAAAAGAATCCACATTAATTAAGTTGATCATAAGAGAAGTTGACTAAAAAGGTCATGCAATTATTTCCTTCATTGTTATATAGCAAGAAAGATGTCCAATTATTTAGGAATTTAGGGAAGGAAGATGAAAAGAAAATGTCACACTTCCCAGAAGAAAATAAATCATTTAAAATAAGTGCAATATAGTCTAAAGATATTAAGACACAATAGGAAAAATTATTATCTCTATTTGGTGTTGCCTTCCAATTGCAAGTAAAAATGACGTTAAGTACACAGTATAGGACAATTCTAGCCCAAAAAAATGGGCATTGCCATAAAATAGCAAACCAAATGGCAGATAGCACGCTAAGAAGTTAACATAGCAGTTTGGTAACTAAATCTGCTTTACTGCCACATAAGCTCATCTAAATGATGAGAACGCGGAGTGATACTCATAAACTAAATCAATACAAGGAAATAATGTAGTAATACAGATCAAAATGTTTAAAATGGCCCATAATTGAAAAACTTGAGTCAAAATCAAAATGCAACAATATCAACAAACAGATAAACTAGGGACGGATCTTGAGTTGCAGATCCCAAACCAACTACAGTATATAAACAAGGGCAAGTATAACTACCAGAATCTACATCAACCACGATGTTCCGCCTGTGATTCCTCCTAGAATTGTTTTTAGCCTGACATGAATGTAAACCATCTTTAACATGGTTAATCACAATGCCACAATGCCAAAACAAAGGCAAAAATGAATCTCCTACCAGCTAAGCTAAATCAAAAAAAAGGAAACGGAAAGAAGAAGACAAGATGAAGAAAGAAAGAAAGAAATCCATACCTCTGCAAATGCCCTTGGGGAAGATATCATAACATCATCATCAATTGCCTCAAGATCAATTGGGGCAGGTGGCACCAGAGCAACTACTCGGTTAGTTTCACAGTCTTGAGACCGAGAATGGGCTGATGGTCCCACTTGGTCATGGTTATCACTTGGTGGGACTACATTGAGATCAACATTTAATGCTGTTTTCCGTCTTCGAAGGGACCTTGAATAGGTTCTGCGTTCCTGGGTGCTCATTATAAAAATTTGAGTATGGCCTCTCCAAATAAGGCACTCTCAAATTCTTAATGCAAAGTCAAATAAAATGCCATAATCAGATCTTGACACAATAAAAAACATCAATAACTAAGAACTAGCAATCCTCTGAATAAAAAGATAGAAAAAGACTATTTCAATATCTCTACGTTGAAATGAGACCTTCATAACATTTAAGCAACAGCACCAAAAGAAATCAAATTCAATTCTCTGCAGTAAAAATCAAATTCTATAAGGCCGACCGAGAACAAATAACATTACAGGATAACAGCAAGTTTTGCCCTTTCGGTATTACTATGAGCTAATTATGTATCGAGAAGCCGGAAAGGTCAACTATGATCAACTATTCAGACCTTACAGGAAAATGATATTACAGTTTAAATCTACACGATAGATGCAAGCAAAAAGGCAAACTATTGTAATAAATTCAACCTAACGAAGCTATCTAATATAGCTCTTAATTATCTGATGCGAGTTAAATCCTTAATGATACAATGAAATTGCACATACGAGCTAAAGAATGTTGCCACAAAGCTAAAAATCGATTTACAGGGGAAAAAGATGGTATCTTTAAACAGTAACTGCATTCTAAAGCAGAAATCCGCCACCAAAACCAATATTGGAGTGAAAATTTTGCTATTCTACAAGCTAAATCTCGCTAAACTCCTTTCCAGTACAACAGATGAAAAGAAATTTTTGCGGCTAGATTTTTTCTCAACGAACTCATACGTCAATTTCAAAAAGTGAAATAAGATAACGGAAGCGTAAGTAATTAAAATAAATCTGAAAAAGATGTATATTTTTTGAAATACTCGTCTGATTAAAAAAAAAAACTGAAAAAGGTCAAATCGGACAAGTATTCAAAATTATATCATACAAATTTTTTTTTTTTTTGGGACCAAAACATGATCATCGGTTAACAGAGCACATCTACCTGAAAAAGAATATATAAAGAAAAAAAAATATTAATGCATTAAAACTTTTACAAAAACACACAAAAATAATAATTAAAAACGAAAATATACTATTCAAAACAAACACTATTTTCCTAAAAAAAAAAAAAACAAAAATAGCACACCAAAAAATATGATATTTTGCCCAAAGAAAAATGAAAAGGTTAACATCAGGTAATGCCTTGATCATCAATCGAGAAATCAAATTGGAAGAAAAATAATGAAATTCAAACACAAATTATCGGATAAAAGAAACAATTAAGCAGTGAGGAGAGGCGAACCAGGAACCCGATTTCTGAAATCTGTACGACTTTTGGTCTTCCCCTATTTCTCTGGCTAGGGCTTTGTTGGATGAGGAAGTAACGTGCTAGTATTTTTAAAGAGAGAGAATGAGAGTGTCTGTGATTAAAACGAAACGACGCACTCTCCTTTCCATTGTTGATTTGTAATAGACGAAACGGATGCGGGTCGTTAAAGTCTCGGGTTTGGTGTTAGGTTCGGGTTGATGGTGGATTCGGAGTCGGTTAGCTCTTGAAAAAGGGACACGTCGCGATTTATGGAACAAAGAGACTAACAGAAAGCTTACACGTCCCAAATTTGAGAAAATGGGAAACTTGTTTCTTTTCTTCATCTGCTGGCGGTGCGTTTTTCGCTTCAGCACTGTTTCGAATTTTTGGTTTTTCTTTTTAGCATAGCTGCTTAGGATTCAGTTAACTTTAAAATTATGAAAATATCACATACCAGTAGCATTCGTATTGAATTTTGCACTTTCTGTAAACACAATATATCACTGTAACGCCAATGCAATTACTGCTAATATTAATTTATTTCTTTCTTTCTTTCTTTTTTTTTTTTCTTTCCTTTCGTTTTTCTGAATGTAAAGAGTAAGGTCATGTGAGTGAGACCTTCTCTAACCTGCTATAGACTAAAACTTTGGAAATCGGAATTTTACCTTAGTTGCAAACTTAGCAAAACACCTGTACTTGAGATTTAGTCACCCTGATGAAAAAATGAGCCAAAGTGACAATTTATAAAAACTCAAAAGCTACTGGGTTACCAGATAATTTGATCATTCTTGGGAGCGATGTCGGAATTTTTTGTATTTGAATGAACGTTTTTTAAATTGTTTTTTAAAAAATATTACTATAAGTTATTTTAAAAATTTTTCCTAATAAACTATGTATATGAAATAAAAAAATAATTAAAAGCGTTCAAATTTTTCAAAAAACAGTACTAAACAAACAGAGCTTTTATATTTTAAACAAATATTAGATGATCGTGGCAACCAGCATCTATCAGTTGACAAGGCGTTAAACAAACAAGGTTCTTGCTTCGATGGAGTTCCTACTCTTCTTCCATTCAGTTATAGAAGAAACTATCAACAAGAGATTTGAATAGGTCAAAGACGATGCTACTGAGTCTTTCTAGTGGGATGTTAAGATAGAAATGATTAATTCCTGCCAGAAGAAATTCATCAATAGAGTACACAAATCAGTGGACCAACTTTCTTTGCGGAACACATCCCCAGCTGCTTCTGGCTGTTGGGTGAATCCATGTTCAATAGATGAATAAAATCAAAAGTCATAGCAGTGAAAGGATAAGAAAAACAAATTCGTCCACATTTATACAGTCCAATCGAAGTTCTTTTCTTATTTGTAGTGTCAAACAAGTTAGACCGAATAAAAGATTGTTGCTCTTATGTAACAACAAACTTCTGTAGCTAACAAAACAAACAGGATTACATTTAAACTTACAGAGAAAATTGTCAAGATATGCCATCATAAAAGCTTTTCTGTCAACCTGATCATGAATGAATTCACAGCAGCCGAGTCCAAAACTATCCAAGATGATTCAAATAGCTCGTGAAAGTACTCAGCTCCTGTCTCCTCAGCTGCACTTCTGAATGCAATCCCAAATGCATTTCCCTGAACTGCACCAAGTCGTGGCTTCCCACAAACCCCAACCATTAACACTTTATCCCGTTCTTGAGTATAACAAACACAGACCAAAGGCTTCATCCTTGCTCCCTTTTCCCGTAAGGCATCCATCAGAAAATAACCAAATTTAGTTAAAGCCTGAGGATGACATAAGACCTTTGTATCTGCTGAATCTTCAAGCTTCACCCACCGAAATTTACTCCCACTTCTGATGGATCCTTTCTTGGTGATGGCTGAGCTACCTTGTCTGAGAATTGATCTTTGCACCTTGATAGCTTGTTTCATCCCAATTTCCAGCTTCTCAAGCTTGTTGAAGGACAATGCATCATAAGCTACCCCAAACTGTTTGGAAGCAGAGGAGCCATCCGACTCTACAGATGACTCTAATAGGGCCGTAACTCCATGTACAACATCTGCTGCAGAGACCTTTGAACTATAACCATGAAGTAGCAAGAATCCTCGATAATAAAAATCTGTAAGACCAAACTCTGGAAGATACTGCTCAAACATATCTTTCATTCTCCTCTTGATATCAACACTCATGTACTGAAACTTTTGTTTGCACTCTTCCCGTGCAAACCCCATCCGAGCTAAAAGCAGCTGCATCTTCTTTATGCCATTGTCACTCCAAGTCTTCAACTTAGTTGCAATATAAGATGAACACAACATTGAATCGAACAAGTTCCATTCTTGTAGCAGCATCAGCCTTGGCTCATCCTCATATGAGATTCTTGAAGTGTCAGGCGCAGTGACCTTTGTCCCATCCTTGAGCGTAACTGAAGTGATGGTGTCCAAATTGCCTGAGCTATTAATATGCTGCTCAAGCTCCATTACCCCAGCATGGTACCTCTCATCTGTTAATCTCTCATGAACAAACTGGTCAGTTAAAGCCACGCAAGCCAACCAGAGCAACTCATTTGTGTTTTTCCTAAGAGAATGAGACAACTCATACATCAAACACCCAGATGACTTCCCGTGAAAAGTGCCCATAAAGTAGTACTCTTTCTTCAACTTTCTGAAAAGCTTAACCGGGTCAGTCTCACTTTCTTGAGAAACTCTTCTCCTCTTTCGAGTCCCTTGACTCCCACGACCATCTTCCTCCTCAATTTCACTGTCATTCTCTTCCTCACTATCTGACTCATCCTCAATCTCGTCATCACTATTCAAATCACCGGCATTGGCCAACTCCGAAATGTCAAAATCATAAGCCAAATCAGCCTGGTGCTCATCATCCTTCGTGTAAAGCACCACTACACGATCATTTCTATCACTCAAATTATGCAAGTGAATCGGCCTATGACTATCCACCACAAAAACACGGGCCGAAGGACCAATCTCTAATGCTTTCCTAAGATCCCTATGACAGCCCCAATTTACTAACAAAATTGTAATGGGTTCATCAGACAAGGCACACAAATTGCGCCCCGCATACTTGTGAATTTCCTTAAAACTCGAAACAGGATAACAAGCATACCTAACGGAATCAGATTCAAGAACACGGCCAATTATCTTTAAAGCACAGAGCGAATCCGCGTCAGAAGTTGAAGGGAAAATTAGCAAAGGAGTGGAGGAAGCTGAAGCTAAAGCCGATTCGCGTAACCGTGAATAAAATGCCTCTATACTTTGCTGTCGCACCATAATTGCTTAACTGAGCTAAAAAATAATAATAAAAATCTAATCTTTTTTCCAGCAATAAACAATTTTGAGCTCATTACAGAGTTAAATTCCACATGGGCATTTATACAAACACTTAAGCGGGATCTATAAATTGTATACAAATTGAAAATAAGAACTATTTATGAACCCGATTTGTGGATCTATTGGAGAGGAATGGGGGAAATCGAAGCCAGATTTAGAGTTTGCAGTAAGTACCTGGAGGACACAATTGAGTAGAACCCCGGAGAGGAAAATCAGTACTATGAGCTTTTTGAACTTGAGTTGTGCCTTTAAGATTTGTGGTCCGAGAAAAAGTGATTTTGGGGAAAACAGGATTTGAGCTTTTGAATACATCTGAGTCTGTGTTTGAGATTAGAAATTTAAAATTTTCAACGACCGCCAAAACTTGGCGGTGAATTCTTCGGCCTGAAACGGAGATGAATTGTCCTGACGAAATTACCCTCTTTGTCACTAGCGCTAATGCGCTGATCCTGACATGTGTGGTCATATTTGTGATTTTATAGCACTAACAACAATATTAGGGAGCGAACAAATTGAACTTGATTAGGCTTTATATTAGTTGGTTTATTAGAAAACTTAATCATCATACATCAAATCTTGAATTATAATAAAGGTTTTGGGTTTTAGAAGAAGAATGATGATAGAAAAACATACATGAGGATATGCAATTTGTACATATAATCTATAATTTACATTGTATGTAGCATGATTTTTTAATGTTAAATTTACATATCATGATTTTAATTAAAAATAATTTCAATGTGTTAATTCCAAATTTAAGTCCTAAGAAAATCAACCAAAAAATATATATTACATACAATATACCGCAAGTATTCTGAGTTTTTTTCGCTATTAATATATAAATGAACAGTTAAGTAGACTCTTGATATAACTCTTTGTATATTTAGCATTGTGATATTATAACCTTCCACAAGTTCCTATTTAAGGGGTGCAATTTGATCCAAGAACCAAAAAATTCGGTTGATCTGATATGAATTCATTCTAAGAAATACAGAAATCCAATATGTCAAGTTTTTTCAAAATACAAGTCATGTTTGAGTTTCTCTATGGGTGGATATGAATCAGGATTTCAAAAACTTTCGGATATCCAACTTGACTCAAATATAAGGTTAATTATGTAATTTACTTGGAAAAACTTGAGAAGCTATAATTTGGTAAAAAATTATAGACTTTGATTTTGGTTATTAGATATTTTTGTTTAGTGTTTATTAATTTTCATTAATACTAATATCAATAGCTTTGATTCTTAGTCTATAAAAATACAAGGCAATAAAGAACACTGCATTATTAAAAGCTATTGATATTAGTATTAACGATGTCCGAGTTTATTTCTCTATTTTAAATATAAAGAACACTGCATTATAAAAAAAAATACATTCTTTACTCTTTGCCTCGAAAACATGTCTAGTGGTTTTCTATTGGAAGACTTGTTATGTAAGGATGTCCAAGTTTATTTCTCTATTTTAAATAATTAAAGTTTAATTTAATGATTGTTATGAATTAGTGGCTCGTAAGACTTGAATTAATATAAGTTGTTTAAGTTTATATTTGTTATAAGGGATGTTTTGATGATTATTAATTGTCTAGAATCTTTGAATAAATAGGTTTAACAATTGATAGGTACAACATTTTCGAACACGGATCGAATAATGTAAACATTCAATCTAAATAATGCGGATATTTTAACACGTGGATATGGATCACATTTTTTTTAATCCGAATTTAGTGAGTTGAGTCAAAAGTCAAATATTCGACTAGTGCGTGCCTCCACGATTTACACATCATCACTTTACGTACCCCTCGCCCTTCTATTACCACATTTTTCAATTTTTTAAAATTGAATATGCAGACGAGATGTACCATTTTCACCGGTACATGATTTGCCCACAAATAAATGTTTGTATATAATTAGACAATAATTTGGGAAATATTTTAAATAATTTGGAGTGCAAATCCAATTGGTGCCTACTTCTAATTCATGTTCAAACACAGAAACAAGAAGCTACGGACGCAGGACATCAGTCACGGACGGATTTGCTTTGCTGCAATCTACTTGACAAGGATACTCTCGAACATCTTATAGAAGCCATTTTGCCAACACAAAATCAGGAATTTCTGCACATCTCGCAGTGGGAACAGCAAAACATTTTATAAAGCTCTCTCCACCCTTCTACCTCATTCGTCTCCAGTGGGGCAAATTTGTTAAAATATTGCCCAAAAAAAGAAAAATTCGGCATTTATAGGTGTCAGAAAATTTTTTTTTGACATCTAAAGGCGCCGCGTTTGGGAAACGCGGCGCTGAAATTTTTTTCTCAAATTTGTCAGGCGCCGCGTTTCCCAAACGCGGCGCATGAACAGTAGTCAAGCGCCGCGTTTGGGAAACGCGGCGGCTACTGTTCACGGTACTTTTTTACTGTTCACTTTTTTTTTTATTTTTTATTTTTTTTACAGAATAGGTAAGTATTTAAGATTTTTTGTATTATTGTTTAGGTAGATTTATAAGATTTAAGTAAAAGTAATTGAGGTAGTTCAATATTTGAATTGAAAAATTTTAGATTTAAAAATAATAAAGCTACAAATACCAAATTTTGATATACCACTAAATTTTTAATATATCTTGTAGGTCATTTTTTTATTTTTCGAATGTGAAATCTAGTATTTAGAGAAAGTGTGCAAAAGTCTTCTGGTAAAATTATAATTTTAGCACGTAAATACCTTTTTGGTCAATTTTTGATTTTTAAATTCATATTTTATACCCTTGTACAAATTTCTAAATTTTGTAATTTTTTTAAATGAACTACTATTTTTTTGTGTACCACGTCAATTCAAGGGCGAAATAGTTATTTTTAATTTTTTTTAGAATCTTAAATTCATATTTCATAATTTTAAGCACATTTTATATTTGTGATAATTTTTTAGGTAAAAAAAAAACGATTTTGCCTCAGATATGTATGCATTATAGAAAAAATAGTTTTTGAACCCGAAAAATTATCACAAATTTAGAATATACGTAAAAGTATGAAATATGAGTTTGGAATTCAAAAATAGCCAAAAAAAGGTATTCAAAAATTGAAATGATTATTTTGTCCTTGAACTGACGTAATACCTAAAAAAATAGTGATTCATTTAGAAAAATTTCAAAATTTAGAAATTTGTATGATGATATAAATATGAATTTAAAAATAAAAAATTGACAAAAAATATATTTACGTGCTGAAATTATAATTTTCCGGAAGATTTTTGCACACTTTCTCTAAAAACCAAATTTCCCATTCTGAAAAATAAAAAATGGCTCACAAGATATTAGAAAATTTAGTGGTATATCAAAATTTGGTGTTTATAACTTTATTATTTTTAAATCTAAAATTTTTCAATTCAAATATTGAATTACCTTCATTACTTTTACTTAAATCCTATAAATCTACCTAAACAATAATACAAAAAATCTTAAACACTTACCTATTCTGTATAAAAAAAAAAAAAAAAAAAAAGTGAACAGTAAAAAGTACCGTGAACAGTAACCGCCGCGTTTCCCAAACGCGGCGCTTGACTACTGTTCATGCGCCGCGTTTGGGAAACGCGACGCCTGACAAATTTGAAAAAAAAATTTCAGCGCCGCGTTTGGAAACGCGGCGCCTTTAGATACCAAAAAATTTTTTCTGACACCTATAAATGCCGAATTTTCTTTTTTTTGGCCAATATTTTAACAAATTTGCCTCTCCGTGGCTATTGCACAACAAACAACAAAATAGAGCTAAGGCAACAGAAGTAGTGTAAAAGAATATGCCACTCTTTAATATTTTCCCGTTTCAACAAAATTTAATAGAAATTGGCTGCTACATTGTACAACACTAGTAAAAATTTCCCCAACCAATTATAGGACAAAAGAAGATGGCTTAAAAAGAAGAAAAAGATAAACAAGAAGATCGAAACGTTAAATTTTTTGCCACAACTAACAAAACAATTGAGAGGGAAAAAAAAAATGCATCCGAAAATCCTTCAGTGCTATTTACAGGTCCATCAGATTGGATCAACAAGCAACAAAAGGGGGATCCTTAATCGTTATATTCCAAGACATGGAAAGCAGAATCCCTGCAAGAAGAAGTAAATAAAAATGAATGTTGTTTCGTTATGTACAGATAAGAAACTAGCGGGCTTAAGAGGCCAAGAGGCCATAGTTTTGGAATGATGGTTGGAAGGCTTAGGAAAAAGGAGAACGGCCTAAGGAAATCACTAGGTCACTGGTTCAGGAACCGTAGTCCACACAATGTAAAGGATTGTGTGTCTTTGGCATAGAAAGAGTGTAGAATCGATTCCACAGCTTACCTTACGGTTGTCCCTGGTATTTTGCTTCTGCATCACATGGTGAGATGACTCAAATTTGTTGCCTGCTGGTAAATTTGAGTGCACTGTATGCCTTCCCTCGCGCACTTGATTGAATATATGAGTATAATTGTCAGATGACTGAGGAATTTTCTCATTCCAGTCACCAAATCTTGGAACAGCAGCACCTCTATCGGGCTGTAATGTACATCAAGGAAGCCGATCACCAAGCAAATCAGGAATAGAAACAAGAAGAATACTAAAGAATTAATCTGTTGCTAACAATAAATATGTCCAAGATATTGTCTCACAACAAAGCCGCATCATTCCATTCTAAAATCATTGATCTATGGAGATTAGACTGATAAATATAAACAAGAACTTACGCTTTCATCCACTCGAGTAACTGGCTTCAAACGGGATCTCCCATGAGTTCCATGGCTACTGTCATATGAGTTCTTTCCATCCCACGCAGGAGAAGTGCCACCTCTCCCTGATACCTTCGCCGGGTGACGTGAATGTATTGGTGACTGCTCAAAGCTGTGCTCAGACCCTACACTTTGTCTGGTTGGTCGACTAGAAGGTGATCCATGACCATAATGGCGATGAGGTGACTCAATGGCAGTTCTGCGGCCAATGTTATCAGTACGTGCAGGAGAATTCACAGACTGTCTAAAGTTACGATTTTCTCTGCTCTCACGACGCTCGTGTGGTGGTGGTCTAACCGCCCCGCGTCCCACAGATTCTGCTGTTTGAGGTCTACTTCCAGAGGGAGCAGGAGTAGCAATCTGGCGAAACAAATCTGGATTTTCCTGGGGGTCATTGGGATTCATTATCTTTCCACCTCTACCTTTCCTTGCATTATCAAAATACACTGTGTAGGGAACATCGTTTTCGTTTTCCCAGTCGCCAAATTGAGGTACATGGGCACGCTGCAGGGACAATTACAAACACATGATTGTTATTTACTCGAAGTAGGTCTTCACAAAACATTTCCCATTTAATCGTAGCAAATATATTCTCATTCTTATATTGATCTCAAAATTGTTTCCTATCGCCACATTTGCAGAGTCTATAAATGACTACCGCCGTGGCCAGCCTTGCAAACTATGACAAGGCAACATTACTGAAATTGCAAGCTTGATCTAACACTCCAAGAAAGAATGTAAAACCAAATTAGCCATATGGCAAACATAATGTAAAAGAGACAAAGGCCCGTGCAAGCCCCCGTTTATCTTTTAGGAGCTAATTAGCTAGCTTAATCCCTTCCTTCACCAATTAGAAGTGCAGGAAATAGAAACAACAAACATAAAAACCACTGCCGACACATGTAAAAGAATGCCTAATTTATCCAGAACCAAAGTCGACTGTATTAATCTTCATACTTAGCAATTCCCAGGCAACACTGCAGATATGATCAGATTGCTTACTCGTGAGATTAAACCAAAAATAAAAAATACGCGATGGATTCGAAGACAAAAAATGGTAAAATATATAGAAGAAAAAGAGAGCAATTAAAATAGGGCATTATGTATTTTATGTCCAATAAGAGCATGGTAGCATCCCTTTGGAAACCGAAACATAAATAGCATAAAGTAGATAACTTTCAAATAGAGAATCAATTTATTGCAAGAAAAACGACAAGAGTGGTACAAGAAAGGTAAGGACCTAAAACGGACAAGATAATAACTTACAGCTGCCATTTCCCTTCAACCGAGATGTTGAATAAAAGCCCAGAAATGGCTGAGGAGGATATTCCTTCAATCAAACGAACTTAAATTTAGCAGGCAAACAAGTATAATAGAGAATGGCAAATTAAGCCTCCTCCCCCAAGGAACAAGAAGAAAACTCTTTTATTTTCCAAGAAACCAATGGAGAGAGGAAGACAGGCAAGTGCCGTTAAGATATAGGAGTAGTAGGATAGAAGAGAGAGAGGTGCATCAACCATTGACGCACGCAACGCAGCTAGTGAAAGTTTGACTATTCGCATTCTCCTTACCAAGTCTTCTCTCGTCATGTTTACCGAGTCTTCTTCACCGCGTAGTAATAAAAGTACGAGCACGAGGACTACAAGTAAGTTTTAGAACAACATAGCAAAACAAAACAAAAGTCGTGTTGACCTAGTAGTAGTGAGTGAGTGTGTGCGTGTTCAACTCCAATCCTTCCAGATGAAACGAAATGCTCTTAGCTACTACTCAATCATTTGCTTGGTCATTGGTAAAAATGGCTCGGCAATCAATGCAACGTTCGTCAGCTACCCATAAGCATGATTATGTGATGACTAGTCTCTGGCTCTTCTGACCTTGATTGGGCTCTGTCTGTCGATTCAATATAACTTTTATTGTTCATCATGAATGACCAAATATGCAACCCCTGATTCGGTAATTTGTAAGGAAACATCAGTGACAATTTATGTCTAGTTGAAATTGTTCTTCCTATTAGTTAATTTTGTTCTTTTTGCGCGAGCTAATACTTCTACCAGTTGAATTGTTTTAGTGGCTTAATTAGTCGCCAGTTGCAATGTCAATTGTTAGCTAGCTGCACTATTCAGAATTTCTTGGTGAACAATCGAACATATTTGGACTAATATTCATTTTTTTTTTTACATGTTCAAATGATCACTTTAGTTGTTAATTTCTTACTTATTCAATAATCTTTTTTTCCCTTTTTACTTTTCTTAGCTTGTAATACATTTCAAAGTCACTAAGTTACGATGTGATGTATATATTGAATAATCTTCAGTATTTTAGATCAATTTCTTGATATCTATATATACTATTTCAAAGTTCTTTTTAGCTGAACGGTAAAAATGTTGATGAATTACAATAAAAGAAAGTAGCAACAGTCAAGAAGGACAAGATTCCCACCAATTTCACCATCTTACTGGGCTCTAACGTTATGGTTCTCACAATCTAGTTAAATATTTTTATTCACGTAATGAAAATTTGAGCATATAAGCATTCTTAAATCAAACTTTACATACTACTGTCTTGTACTCACAATCTGTAATTGATTCCATCGAGAATGAATTATAGAACTGTAGATTTGGTTGTGGTATAAAGTTAAATCAATTTTGTATTATACAAAGAGCTAATAGTTGAATCAGAATAAA
Source organism: Mitragyna speciosa (assembly GCA_024721245.1). Lineage (NCBI taxonomy): Eukaryota > Viridiplantae > Streptophyta > Magnoliopsida > Gentianales > Rubiaceae > Mitragyna > Mitragyna speciosa. The sequence goes on along the minus strand of JAMWEH010001235.1, from coordinate 10,154 downwards.
GAGAACGAGCTTACATTAGTTGTGAATTTAATTTATAAATAGATAAGTTCATGAATTATCACAATTAAAATTTTAATTGTGATTTGCAAATATATATCGTGTACTCAATATAACTGTCATCTCAAATTAATTGCACTAGCATACTCATTACTTACGTCATTAGAATGTGGAGTAAGCGGAGCACCTGACGTGCGTACTTTTCATGGGCCCCATATAATAAAAACCCGGCTAGCTGTTTCTTACCAGTAAAATATTCCAATTTTCATTAAAAAAAAAATGATATCATGTGCAAAATTTGGATAGCCATCTTAAAGCGCTCCTCAAGTATGTGCTGTCAATTGACTAAAGATATATTATTATTTCAATAAAGAAAAAGACTAAATAAATTCTTTTGGACGTCTACCTTTTTCGAAAGTCAATGAATATTCATAGCTGAGAAAAATAAATCTTTGTTTCGCAGAGAATTGAGTGTTATTGTAAAGAAAAATCATTCTAATAATAAAACAAGGTTAAGGTAATATCAATGGGGAAAAAAAAATCATGTTCGAATTCCATTAGTTCGAGTTAAGTCCACAACCGATGGCTTGTACTTTGTAGTAGATTGAGTAAAGGGCTGAAAATAACATTTATTCAACAGACGTCAAGTGACTATAGATATTATCTATATATATCTCTATATATATTATATATTATATATATTATAATACATAAAATATATAATGTAATATATATAATAAATATATTATACGTACATAATGTGTATGTACATTCACGTATACATACATACATACATATTTATATCTAAATATATATAATATATAATATATATTTATATATATTGTACTTACATACATACGTACGTACATGCACGCATGTACATACATATATACATACATACATATATACAAACATATAATATAATATATATCAATATATGTATGTATATATAACCTATATATATTATATTATAATACATATAATATATATAATATTATTATATATAACATATATTGGTAATAAATATATTACATGTACATACATGCATATGTACATGCATGTATACATACGTACATACATATATTTATATATACATATATATTATATAATACTTATTTATATATAATATATTTGGATATATTATATATACATACATACATATATACATGCATGCATGTACATACGTATTTGTGTACGTATAATATGTGTGTGTAAAAGTGAGTGTATGTTTTTGATGTTCTTAGCGTATAGGATTTTACTGTGTGTAAAAATGTGTATATGTAATGCAAATTAAAAAATGTGTCAAAAACACGCTTTTAGTATTTTTTGTACAAAAAAATACATTTTTTAAAAAACATAACATCCAAACACACCAAACACACTAGGGTTTCAAATACTAAAAATTTGGATTAAAAAAAAAAAAACAAAATCCAAGTGCCGCACATGTGCGGCACTATTTAAAAAAAAAAAATTAAGTGCCGCACACCTTTAAAAAAAAATAAATTTAAGTGCCGCACACTTGATGTGCGACACTTTTAAAAAAAAAAAAATTTTAAGTGCCGCACAGTTTTTAAAATTGCACAACAGCTCCCGCCTAACTCTCACATATTTTTTTTTAAAAAAAAATCAAAATTTAAATCTGTGCCGCACACTAATTTGAGAAACGGGTCCAAATAGTTCGCTATTTGGGAATTTTTTTTTAAAAGTACAATTTTCTAAGAAAATTGCCTATGCATGTATGTACATATAATATATTTATTACCAATATATGTTATATATAATATAATAATATTATATATATTATATGTATTATAATATAATATATATAGGTTATATATACATACATATATTGATATATATTATATTATATGTTTGTATATATGTATGTATGTATATATGTATGTACATGCGCGCATGTACGTACGTATGTATGTAAGTACAATATATATAAATATATATTATATATTATATATATTTATATATAAATATTTATGTATGTATGTATACGTGAATGTACATACACATTATGTACGTATAATATATTTATTATATATATTACATTATATATATTTTATGTATTATAATATATATAATATATAATATATATATAGAGATATATATAGATAATATCTATACATACATATATTTATATATATTATATATATATTATATTATATATACATATATAAAAACTAGTGCCGCACACTTGGTGTGCGGCACTTTTAAAAAAAAAAAATTAAGTGCCGCACACGAAGTGTGCGGCACTAATTTTTAAAATTGCCCCACCTAACTCTCACCTATTTTTTAAAAAAAAAATCAAAATTTAAATCTGTGCCGTACACACCGTGTGCGGCACCTCTAATTGGAGAAACGAGTCCAAATAGTTCGCTATTTGGGAATTTTTTTTTAAAAGTATAATTTTCTAAGAAAATTGCCCGTCAAGTGGAAGTCCCAAAAAAAAAAAAAAAAAAAGGAAGAAGAAGAAGAAGAAGAAGAGAAGAAACAAGAATCTTCAAATTATGAATCTTCAAATTATTCATGCACATGAATATGCTGTCGGCAGCCTTGATAAAACATTAAATGACAAGATGACGCAGTAATTGCAGCATTTATTCTTTCTTGTCCTTCTGATCTTCTAGCCAACTCCATCTTGCATTATTTTACAAGCATCAATAAGTGCTAACATTACTTGGTGCTGCAACATTTTTCTGGCCCTTAAATTACTCTTTTGATGGAAAATCAAAGTATGCAGATGCTAAAAAAAACATATGTACACATTAATGTATACGTAAAAAATAATAATCATAAATACAAACATAAACTATGATTCAAAGCGCCAAAAAATTGAAACCAGAAGAACTTACTTTTTCTAAAAGATATTAATTATTTGAATTAGAAATATTTACTAATTTCAACTAATGTACAGAATGTTTGGCTCTATCCAGATTGGTTTTTTTTTTTTTTTTTGGAATATTATTGATTTTTATAAGTAATGTATGTGATATTTCAAAGAAAAATATATTTTTTTTATCAGAAACAAGTTGTCCAAACAGACCTTTGTTATATCTGCATTGTCTTCAATGCAATCGTGGGCTTGTTTGGGTTGAAGTTTGTCATCTTCCGCAAATAACCTTTCTTCCACTGTATGGACTCCTTTGAAAATCGGCCCAAAATTAAGAACTTCTGCTCCTGACAAATTCTGGAACAGAAACCACACTGTACCGTTGCTAGCCTGTCGTCCTGCCGGAAGCTAATTGCTTGTAAAGAAATCAGTCCGGTGATTCTTTGGGCTATACTGAGCTCTTTCAGTTGGGTAGACTCTGGGCTATATCATCACATTAACACACACACATGTGTGTGTGTGACGACAAATAAAATACTTGCACAAATCATTTATGGAGCATATATTTTGTTATAAATTCAAGCCGTTAGACCGGATTTTTATGTATTCTGTAATACGAGTATGGATTTTGTAGCCTCTTATCCTTCACAACAAGGTCACTTGAACAAGTGAAAAGCTTAACGACTATATATAATAACTAACTAATTTCAATTGAAAGACAAGATTGAATTAGAACTACAAACTTATAAGTATTAAATTTAGTTATTTGACAAGAATATAATTGTGTTATTTGTTACAATTTTAATTATAAATTGTAAAAACGAATAGAGGGTCAAACTATAAATTATCGTAGCTAAATTCTCCCCTCGCCTGGCCCCCTCCCTCTTCTCCTGGGTTACGATGTGGCTAGTTATTAGTCCTTCCAGTAATAGGAACCCACAACTTTGACATACAAATAAGCTAGTAACTAATAATTACGTAAACTTTCTGGTTACTATACTAGGGTACTTGAGGCAGTACAAATACAAAACAAGCAAGTACACCAAAACGAAGAATCATAGGAGTATTGCTTTTTCTTGTTTTGGTGAAAATTTGTTATGAATCTAAGCACAATCATTCACCCCACTTGTCAGCCCACATGTCTTAATAATACTTAATCCAAGACTCCAGGGGGCAATGAGTACTTCTATTCTTCACTTGCAATTCTTACAACTTCTCCTTTGGATTGTTAATTCCGCCATTTTATTTTATTTTTTTTAACTTTTTTCATTTATTGAATTTTCCTTCCCTCGTTACTCTAAAATTCTAAAGAGACAAATACGCTCTGTTTTGCTTTAATACACATCCATCATCTAATCCCAAAAAGTGGCAGGGTGAAGCATCTCTTGAAAAGATTCGTTCTTTTTCACTTTATCAGCTAATTTGCTAGATCTGTGGCCTTCAGCCCTGGTATTCTTCTAAAATCTGGAATTTAACCCTTGAGTTTTTTTTCAGGTTATAGGAGTACTGTAGATATCAAGACTCATCTTAATGAAAAATTCTTGTAGGTTATGTTCATGGGGTTTTCAAGATTTACCATAAGCAGAAATTGGTGATTAGAAGTGATTAATTAGGCAAAGTTTTTTTTTTTTTTTTCGAATTTCGTGTTATTTTTTTTCTTGTTTCTTTCTTTTCATGGATAAACCTGATAGTTTATGCTCAGATAGCTCACTATTTCTGAAGAAAGGATTTTTTGTTTTGGGGTTTAGCTCTTTTGTATGAAATAATCACATTTTCAAGAAAGGTTTGGAATTCATCATAGCTGTGGGCAGGTGAAACTGTTTGTTTGCACTGAAGATGATTCAGTTGCTGTATTTGGTTCTTTGTGCTGAGGGGGTGGTGGCATTTCTTTTAGTGGTAAAGATTGGGCCATTAAGGGAGCTGGTAATGAAGGGTTTAGATCAGGTGAAGATGAGAAAGGGCACTGTTTTAACTATTGCTGGTACTTTTGCTGCCATTCTTCTTTCAAACTTCTTCAGCATTGTTAAGATTCAGAACAAGGGTGCTAAGCTTGGTACCATGTCACCAATGGATCAAGTGCTTTGGAGAACCAACTTGCTTGAGGCTTCTCTTATGGGTACGAACTGATAATTATTGGTATATGATGCATAATCATGTAATTTTAGAGGGATTTTAATTTGAATTTTGCTGCTTAATTCGTTTCTTCTCTGGATTAGTATATTGTTGCAACTAAGAAGCATTTTGCTAATATTTTCTCATCTCCTTTTTGTGTTGGTTATGATTTGATACTTTACTGCACTTGTATGGATGTACAATTCCTATTTCCAATTCAGCATTTAGCCGCTAAGTTCACAAATGGAATCGTTAGCCTCAAAATATGAACTTCCTTGGTAGGTCACTAGCCTTTTCTTTTGGCCAGTTATGTTAAATTAGTTAACGCGTACAAGAACTAATTGCCATCATTGGATTATTTGATAGACTCACTGAAAAAGAAATTCAATAAATGTCCAAAAGTTAATGTTCCTAGTAACTGGTGATTGTAAATTAATATCAAAGTTAGGACTTTGGTTATGTAAATATACAAACTGCTACATAATTACACTAGAATATAATGTTATATAGTGCTGTCTACTCTGAGAACTGAGATATAATGGCGAGTTTTCATAATTCTCCTCTTGCTGACGGTCACATATAACCGTTTAATCAATTCAAGTTATGAGCCTCCCACCTTACAAGACTAATACTTGTACCTGACGAGCATCTCTTCTTTCCCTGGGTTTAGTCCTAGGAAGCTCTAATAGATCCCTTAAGGCAGAATTGTAACAAGTAATATCCGTAATGAGGTTTTAAAGTCTGCCACCTTAGTAGTGTATTTTTCCCTCCTTACAATCTGTTGGCATCATTGAATGGTGGCTACAAGTGAAGGTTGCTTTTTCTGGTTGCAATTATTTTGGAGCTTACTGCAACTAAATTACGAATAGGATCTACTATTTTTGTAATAAAAGGACTTTGAGCTGTTGCAGGTGGCCATGATCTAAATGTTAGTGTTGTTTGTTTCTCCATACCGTCTGTTGTATCATCAAATTGTGGATACCTGTGAAGGGTATTATATTAATTTTCTTTTTTTTAGGAGTTGATTTCCATTGAATTAGGGATTGAATCTCGAACTTTTATTGAACAAATATTTTCTGCTGTAGCATGTGGGCACATTATATAATTTATTGACGAATGCTTTTTGTTACTAGCATGTCTTTCTCCCACATTAATTAACTTAGCATACTGGCTAAAAATTGTCCTAGTATGGTGCCTATTTGGTAGTTTTACTCTCTTATTTTTTAAAATTGGTCCTTAAATGGTGTTTACTTAACATGCAGGGTTCTGTTTGTTCCTTGGATTTTTAATTGATCGTATGCACCATTACCTCCGAAAATTGATTGCATTGAGAAGTACAGCTGGAGCTTCGAGAAAAGAAATTGAAAGGCTTGAGAAAGAAAAGCTGCAGCTTAAAGAAAAGGTTGAGAAAGCTGATGAGGAAATGAAGTTAATGAAGAAAGAAATCTCTAAATTGACAGAGAACATAAACAAACTTAAGATGGAGTCTGCTGAGAAGGACAAGCAGGTTGAAACTGCAGAAGCTCATGTTACTGCTCTTCAAAAACAAGCTGCTGATCTACTTCTAGAATATGACCGTCTTTTAGAGGACAATCAAAACCTTCAAAACCAAGCCCTGGGATACCGTAGTTGAGAGATTGGCTTCTTGCAATTCAAGTTTCGGAAATTTTGGCTTTATAAGTTGACATTGGACACACACCAAGTGACATAAAAGCATCATGCCTTATCTGAGGAAAATATTTTGATTATGGATAGATCTCCTTTCCAATACTGTGAAAAATTTTGCACTTGTTGTCAGATATTTTGATGCTTTGTCGTGTAAGGTCGCTTTTCAAAACCAAATTTTCAATATTCATCTTGGTTTCCCAAATTGACTTGGTCATGGATTTGAAAATACATTGTATAACCTTTTGTATGATTCACGTACATTCTTCAAAACTTTGGCTGAATGCATTGTTCCCTCTTCGTGTGAAGAAAGATGGGATAGGAAATGGCTATTCCTTCCACAGGCATATATGACAGAAGTATCTGATCCAAGGATGTCCAGTACAAGGGATTAGAAATTTGGAATCTGTGCATAAACTTCTTGTTGCAGAGTTATACTAAACAATCTAGCATTAAGAAAAGTATAGCACTTGTCTTGCATGTTGAAAATTTTTTTTTGTTCGGCATCTCAAGATGAATTTATTTGCCTCATGTCGTAGCTATTGCAGAGGAGATCCCATGCTGAGGCGACTAATCCAATTTAGACGTGAACATTCCCCATGAATGGAGGAGGACCTTTCGCTCTACCTGATTCTGGCACCAAGCTCACTACATCCCCTAAAATACTAAGGAGACTGTTTTTTGTCCCTCATTCTAATCTCTTGCACAACTTCAAGAGTATAAAAGGGAATTCAGTCTTTGGATGAATCCATGGCTTCACCAGTAATCACTGCATGAACAGAGTCCATCCTTGAAGTGGTGGAATCGCTTGACATCCCTCACAATAATTTCTCTTTTTGTTATTGTGGAGATGAGCTTGATCACATCATGACAATCACCACAGACTCTCAGGTTCTTTGTGATCAGCAATCTGGTTCCTGGTCCCGTGTTCAAGAGCGCAAAAGCAATTGCAAGTCTCTCACTGTGGTTACACAACATCTTTACTTTCACATCCTCTTCAAGATTGTGCAACACAAACTCAGTCTTTGGACTATAACCTAGAGCTATCATCTGCTGCTCCAACTTCTCCAAAATCTTTGTGATCTGTTTATGTTGAGGATGACTCTTATCTTCCATAAGAAAAGCATGGATTTTACCCTTCACTTCAACAACGCTGTGACCTGGTACTTTCTTCATCCCTCTTCGTTTCACGAGCTTCCTTATTTCCGCAACTTCATCCCACATCTTTGCTGCCGCAAAGAAGTTTGAGACAAGAGTGTATATTCCCGAGTTTTCTGGGTTTAGCTCAAGAATCTTCCTTGCAGCCAAGTCTCCAACCGAAAATTTTTTATGGTTGTGGCAGCCTGACAGAAGGGCAACCCAAACAGCGAGCCCTGGTTTGCATGTCATGGAATTTATCAGGCTGTTAGCCTCATCAACTTTTCCAGCACGAGCCAAAAGATCAACCAAACAAGCATAATGCTTCTCACTGGGCTGAATTTTATATTCTTTGACCATGAGATCAAACCAATATCGCCCTTCCCCTGCTAGTCCTGAATGACTTAAAGCTGAAAGAAGAGAAGCAAAAGTTGCATGGTCTGGTGTTAGGTTTGACGCGATCATCTGGTTGAAGAGCGAGATAGCTTCCTTTCCATGGCCGTGGATCCCATAACTGGAAATCATTGCATTCCAACATATCAAATCCCTAGAATCCATCCTATCATATAGAACACGGGCACAAGAAATGGATCCACATTTTGCGTACATATCAATCAGTGCAGTGCCCAGAACTTGATTCATGTCAAGCCTCCTCACAATATACCCATGTACTGACTTTCCCAATTTTGAAAATCCAACCTGAGAACATGCAAGAAGTGCACTGACAAGCGAAACGTGGTTGGGTTCGTATCCCGAGCTCTGCATCTCTATAAACAATTCAAGTGCATTTGCAACAAAACCATTCTGGGAATAGCCAGAGATCAGAGCACTCCATGAAATAACATTCTTAAAAGGCATTCTCCAAAAAACACGAGAAGCAAGCTCTAATTCTCCAATCTTGGCATACATATCTACAAGGCTAGTCTGCAGTACAACATCCATAGGAAGATCCTTCCTAATGAGGTAACCATGAACAGAACAACTCATTTTCACATCCCCGGTATTTGCAAGAGCCTGAATCAGTCCCAACATCACAACTCCATCTCCTTCCACGCCCACTTTCTTCAGCTCCCGATATACATTCACCGCTTCGCTTACCTTCCCACTCCGCACAAAACCCGTGATCATCGCAGTCCAACAAACAACATCCCTTCTGGGCATCTTTTCAAACATGCCCATCGCCTCATCCATCTTTCCACACTTGGAATACAAATTCAAAACAGATGATCCAACAAAAACATCATTCCCATACCCATATTGAACCGCTCTTTCCCAAATTTCCTCACCCATTTCCAAGTCCAGCAATCCAGTACATGCCTTGATTGCCATTGTGAAAGTTGAGCTATCAGGTTTAACTCCTTCATAACTCATTTTCTTGTATAAATTTATAACCTCCAAAGGGCTATCTTTACGCGAGTAAGCAATTATCATTGCATTCCACGCATCTATTCCTCTCCTAGGCAATTTCTCGAGTAGTTTGTGGGCGAACTTGCAGTCACCAACACGACCATAGGATGATATCAGTTGAGCAGCGGAAATCCCTCGGCCGATGAGCCCAGATGATATCATCAACCCATGGACTTTGGAAATGGATGCACTATCTTTACATTTCTGTATGATTTGTTTCAGGTCTTTGCCATGCCATTTTTTCAATCGCATTGGTGCTGACTGCAAAAAAAATTACCCTCAGCTGCGTACCATTTTTTTTTTTGAAAAATGTACCTTTTTTTTTTTTTTTTGAAAGAAGGCTAAAGTTTAATTTCTGGGTGACTATACGTAGGGCTTTTCAAAAAAATCTGAAAAATCGGGAAAATCGATCTGCTCCGAACCGAAAAAAAAGGTAATCGAACCGGTTTTTGGTGGCTGGGCGGTTTGCGGGGCGGGTTATATTTTAATCGGGGCGGTTCGTGATTTCCATTTTTGCGAACCGGCGGGTAACCGAACCAAACCGAAATGAGGGTAGTTATGTAATTTCACATGTTATTTATGTAATTTCATATATTAGTTTGGGTGTTCATTTAGTTATTTGTTGAATATTTATGTTTTTACATTGATTGAAATGAGAAGATGAAATTTGAAAGACTAAGTGATTATTTTCTTGTTTATATAGTTTTTGGTTATTTGTTGAATATTTATGTTTTTATATTGATTGAAATGAAAAGATGAAATTTGAAAGACTAAGTGATTGTTTTCTTATTTATTTAATTTTTGTTTTTTTTGAAGATTAAGGTTTTGGATGTAATTTAACTTTAAGATATTAATGTTTGTATTATTAGTGATTTATAATATTTTGTAATTTTTCTTGTTTATTTTTTTTAAAATATAGGTAAATTATTATGGATCGGGTCGGGTACTCGCCCTATCCGAACCTGTTTTGCAGGTAATCGGAAGGCCGAATACC
>JAMWEH010002291.1:0-13553 GCA_024721245.1 Mitragyna speciosa | reverse complement strand
AATGATGAGGAATAAAATTTGTTTGTCTAATTGTTTGCTATATGAATCCTACGCGTTGTTTTTGGAGGCGAAAGGGAGGTTAATTGATGCATTTTTTATCTATCATATGGGGATTTCAAGGTATGAAATTTGTTTATTTTTTCTTTTTCAATAAATTTTTAATTTTGCTATAACCAGTTTCAATTAATTTTTTGTGAAATTTGAATTTTATTGCCATTATGGTAGGAATGCTGAGCCTATGGGAGATTGAAGAAGGCACAAGTATTGTTTATTGAGAAGGTATCGGATATAGTAACAATTGGTTCGGTTCAAAAGGCATGTTCTGAAATTGGCTCCAAAATAAACTGAAGACAAATGCTTTTTTTTTTTTATTTTGTGAAAAAAATGAAAGGATTTACTTTTGATGAATGCCGACAACAGTGTATGGCTTTGAATCATAGATATGCTGTTTATGTTTGCCCAGAGACAGTATATTTTAGTAATTGCAATAGTGAGATTATGAAGTTATTAGGGATCTTGTATTTTTTTTTTCTTGTTCTGTGTTTCATTTTCAATGGCAATTGACAATTGTTATACTTTTTAAAAATGTTCGGTTTAACTTATTCTTCAATTTCTGACCATAAGATGATGGAACTCTGTGCATTGTTCTGTAGGTAGATGTTCTTCTAGAGAATGGTGAGACTTGCATCAACCCATGGTTAGTCTCAACCATCAATAAGCTATTGGTGGAAATTAAGTCTCAAATATTGAAATACAAAGTACAAGTTATTGCTCTTTCTATTGGATTTAACTTTCATGCTGAATGAAATTCTCTAATATCTGTCAATCATTGTGCCCTTCCTTTGATAAGGATATCAAGCAAGTAATAAACCTTATAAGGGAAAAGTTGCCCTAGTTACTTTGCAGAAATTTGCTCGGAATAAAACGATTGAGATAGGTAAAGTCTATAATTTCATGTTGTTGTCATCTTAGTTTATTATGTTTATATGGCTGCGCTGCTTTCTATTCTTTTTATGTCCAACTTCATATAATATTGTTGAGAAAAAACACTTAAGTAATATTACAGCAACATGATAGTGCATTGCCACAATTTTGTGTTATGTCTCGTAATTTCATTTCCCACATAATGGGATAAAAGCTTAGATGATGATGTTGCTGTTGTCTCTTAATTTATTTCCTATTTTTTTTGTCTGCTCTTTCTTTTGCCTGTTCTATACATGCATTCCTTGAGGAATAATTTTTGGACACCCAGATGGAATTGGCTATATGAAGAACTCCAAGCTACATAACTTTAATCTTTGCTTTGATCCAAGTCATGACAGTATGATCCCATTATATGCAACATAATAATTATTAATGTCATATTTTGAGGAAACATAGGGTAAAGTTATATATGATTTACAATAAGAGTTCGATATTAATATTTGAATCGGCTTTTCATAGCAAGTTCTGCTTTCAGGGATACAGTGCTATGGTTGACCTTATCTCTCTCTGCATTTAAACGAGAGTGTACTGTCCTCTTTCATGTTCACACGAATAAAATTTTCAGCTTGAAGATGGAAGAGGCTGTGTTTACATACTATTTAATCAATATTATCCTGCTGTGAAAAATGATGAGAAGGCAGCATTTACTTGGTCTGCAAGCACAGTGATAAAGAAATATCAATGTACAGAAAGCATATACGCCCATCCGTTCTGTAGTAATGATAACATGAAATATATCACTGACAAATGTTTTGCATGTATACCGAATGCATATTGAGACACTCATTTTGCATGTTAGATAAGTGGTTTAACATTTTAAGAATGCACAGACAAAATGTTTGTACTGATTTGCATGGAATTTCACTAAGTATTAGATGATGTAAGCATATCTGAAGATCTTTTTGCTGTTCCAGTGAAAAGAAGATTGTAACATCTGTTTTTAAGAGTGAAAATACTCATGGGAAGAATCTCATGAAAGCATTTTATAAGAACAACAAAAGTATATTAAGGACAAAAGAAATCACATGAATTTATGTAAAAGGTACAGAGGAAAAGTGCTTATGAGCAAGTGGAGGAGTGTGGTTAAAATGAAGAAAGAGATAAAATCGTGGGTGTCTGTGAGAATGGAATTGTTCCTTATGGTGCAGTTCCCTGGCTTCAGAAACCCTTTCAGATAATTTATTGTTCTAGATTTCGTCTCATGATGAGATATTGTTTCTATCAGTTTTCTTGGTGTTCGGAGAATCAAACTTACCCTAAGAAGGTTAAAGGAACTTCACTTGTCAAAGAGTTCAGCCTATGTTTATCATCATGCATGGAATTTTGCATGCTACAAATATTGTTTTGCATCTATTCTGACACTTGTCTTTCACAATGGTTTTCAATAATTCTGGACTTGCTAAGATGGTTGGTTCATGTGTTTGGATGATGTAGGTTACTTTTATTATTTGGATGTTCATTTAATCTATTAAACGGATTTCAGTTCGAAACTACTCCTTATATCCAGTCAAATCTTTTAGCTAGTTTAGCAAATTTTAACCCATAAGTGATTAGGTGAATTTTTTTTGGCAGAAATGATCTAATGGAAAATGAAGATTCTTTTGTGAATGCTAGTGCTCCTTGGCGCGATCAGGTAGATTCTGGATTGACTTAAGGTCCAGTTATCTGAATAGTTTGTTCTAGATTTTCTGAGCTTTCATCTTTCAGGGACTGTGCCTGTTGACTGGGGAAGGGATATAGACCTTCTTTTCCTGATAAGACAAAATTTATGGGAGATTGTCGAACTTCTGGCTTTCTTGCATGGAAATGCAAGAGAATAAGCCATGGTCCTTTCAGGCACGTCTATGTTTTAAGAACCTAGCATCAGATGATTAATTTAAAACATACAGGAGACTAGAATCTTGCTTGGGTTTGGCTCCAGGTGGATACCTATGGCCTTTGCGTAATTGTCCATATGATGCTTCACAATTCATATATGGATATAGAAGAAGGACCATTACCAAATGATGGATATTTTTTATCATCCTAAAGTGCCTTTCAAGAGGTATGTCTGCATTCTTCATTTTAAATCTTACAAGCAGTAAACATAGTCTGCTGTGTTATATCAAACATTGCCATTCTGAAGCAAAATAACAGATGCACACACACACACACACGTGTGTGTATGTTATGTTTTATGCTTCTTTCTTTACTCATTTGTTTACCACCTGTCCAATATTGGCAAGTTGAACTGTGGAAAAAACTTGTTCACGAAGTTGCATAATACGAGTCCTAGTGAAGATCACAATAGTTTTTTGCAAAATTGGTCATTTTAGGATTACATGAGCTCAAATCCTCAGCTTATAAAAATGCTTAAGCAGTTATTGGTGAAGTAAAAGAATTCCTTATGTATAGCTTAATAGTGTATATGATTCCAACAATGGCTAAATTGGCCATCTAGCAATTACTAACGTAAGCTTTGTAAATTTGAAGATATACTAAATATTGTAAGTCCCACAGATATTGTGTACTTAAAGAAGATCTCCATAAACAAAATCACATCCCATGTTTTCTGTTGACCTTTTTTCTTGAGGAGTGAACTCTGTAGAAATTTGTTGCTAGGACTAGCAATGTCCCATGACAATTTATTTTCTTTGGCGAAACTCTCCAGGCCATTCATGATTTCACCTGATTAATGTTGTTGCTAATGGGAGTATCCAGCAACCAAGATGGGAATGTATATGCACTATCATGACACCTGTAGCAATCATATCTTGTTTGCAGGTTCAATTCAAGCCTCTGAACCCTTTTGGCAATAGCAAAGTCTACCCATCTATCAACAGAAGTAGAACAAGATCTGCCAAATTCAAAAGCAATTTTAATTCTTCCAATGTTAAACCTTCATGTGAATCCAAAACTTGATTCACCCAATCTCGATATTTTAATGCTTAATTTCTTTCTCCCATAATATATGAACCGCATTGTGTCTGAAGCATCAAAATTCAAACTACCAGTGAAAAGTTTCCGGAGGTTCTTCCATTTAGGAGAAAGGAAAGGTGACCTTTCTGCTTCTTTCATCTCCAAGCGTGACAAAATATTCACCAGAATCTCATCTGGCATCTCGCTAATCCAGTCCCATCTGGTTTGAATCCATTTGTGCATGACAAGACTTGTTCGCCTTTTTCCATCTGTCCTCATTTCTCCTGGATCTCAATCACACAGGAAGAAAACTAAAAGAATCATTAAATCTGACGGCCGCAGTTATAAGAAACCCTTAATCAATAGTACAAGACACCATGCATGTTGGATTCCTCTTAGTAGTACGATATATTTATAGTACAATATAGTATGACCCAACTGGACTCTAGGAACCGACGGGGATTAAACATGACGTCCCAGCCCATAAAACTTAATCTTTTTGTCAGTTTATCCTTCAATGAGTTTTGGATACATAAATATACAATACAACTTAGGTAGACATGAGACTAGGCTTTATTCCATAATCCTTGAAATATGGTAAATTGGTTCATGCATACTTTGTGTATCACAACTATTTTAGAATATTGTACATATTTATCTGATGATTGTAAACATGTAATTTATAAAATTAAATATGTTATCAAATGTACATAAAAGATGTATCTAGATTAAATCCAAGCCGGTAGTTTAACTTATTAATTTGCCATCTCAATTTACACCATTAATTGTTACAATGGTAGAAAACCAATTATGTGACACTTCTTACCACCTTGTCTGTCTAAATTATTTATTTATTTTTAATTTGTCTAAATGAAAATAAACCTTATAAGCAAATGACCTAAAAAAAAACAAAAGAAAGAGATAAACAAGAACGGGTACAATTGCAATTTTTGAGCAGTCAGTGGGGTAAACCTGAAACTCCTTACTTCCATGGGTGTCCATTGCCTATATACTTTTCTATGACGGGTCCACCTTTTCTCCTTACATTCTGGAAGGAGCCTCAGCTCTTGTCTCACTCCATTTCTGCTTCTCTCAGGTATTAATTAATTAATTAATTGATTTAAATTAATCAATTATTATAATCAGCTTTCCTTTTCTTTTGTTAATCTGAGCATAAAATCTTGGCTTTCACCTGCTTATATTTGATGATTAATCAAGCCCATTTGTCTGATCTTTCAGTTTTTTTTTTTTTTTTAACTGTTAAGTTAGTTTCTTTATTTTTTATATTAAAATAAAATATGGTTTTCAGTGGGATAGTTTCTCAAGTTTGTTTTTTACTTGTATGTTTTTCTTCACACTAATTTTGTGACTTTAGTTAATTTGGGCTTTCTTAGTTTAGTTTTGCTAAAATTAAGTAGCTTTAGTTGCTTAAGTTGATTCTTTTTTGAACTTTATATTGGGATTGGTATATGACTTTAATTGAATTAGGCTTTTCTGATTTTGCAAAAATTGAGATTCTTTTTAGTTTATGAGAAATAGTGAACCTATGGGGCCAAATGGGATAGTTGTTAAGTTGGATTACTTGTATTTGAGACTAGTTTTTAATTGTCTGGGGCTTTTTTATATTTGTATGAATTTTAGATAATTTTTGTTCTTGAGGAATTGTTCTTGTATATGCTTCTGAGAAGTAGCTTATGATCACCTTTGTTTAATGGTTGAGTAGTTTTTTCCTGTATGATTCAAGTGTTGGTAATTTTTATGTGTTTGTTGAGTTTTCTTATCTTGATTGAGTTTCAAGTGTTGGTAATTTTTATGTGTTTGTTTAGTTTCTTATCTTGATTGAGTTGATTAAATTAAATTTTAGTTTTCATATACGATGCAATTCCGTTGCATCCTTAATATGGTTGTGAACCGGATACTTAATAAAGTTGATTTGCTTTGGCTGGTTGATTTGATTTTGGGTTTATATTTTGTCCTTGCAGGTTTCTGCATTGATTGACAAAGATGGTAGATGGTTTGCATCATCTGTCTGTAATTCAAAATTGCATGGGCAATCTTATCTTTTTGCTCAGATTTCTTACGTGCATTCGAGAAATGCTGGTCTAGACAATTTCTCTGGTGGATGGAGATATGGCAACAGTGGTCCTCCGAAGTCCTTTCATCCCAGTGTCTCGTGGCACTGGGCTCGAATGTGCATCACAGCTGTCCCCTCTTGTGATACCGGTTGCAACGGAAAGGAACTTTAAAGGTTTTATGATAGATTTCCTCATGGGAGGGGTATCTGCTGCTGTCTCAAAAACTGCTGCTGCTCCAATTGAGAGAGTTAAGCTTTTAATTCAGAACCAAGATGAGATGATCAAATCCGGTCGCCTGAGTGAACCATACAAGGGAATCACTGATTGCTTTGCCTGAACTATCAGGCAAGAAGGTGTCCTTTCTCTTGGAGAGGCAACACTGCCAACGTGATCAGATACTTCCCCGCTCAGGTAAACTTTCTTTAACTCTCTGTTGGTCACTTAATTAACATTTTGTCCTTTGCCATGTTGAATTTGATATGCCTACTCTGTTATCTATGCATAACTTAATCTAATATTACCCAGTTAAACCATGTGGTGAAAGGAGTCATCTTATGCGTTATATGATGCTTGTTCCCCTGCTTCTGGGGATATAGCAGTCTGGGATCCTTTCTTTCTTCACCAGTTTGCCTTTGTGCTCCAAGGAATTTGTCTCAATACCTGAATTTTGTGCTTTTTTCCAGGCCTTGAACTTTGCTTTCAAAGATTATTTTAAGAAGCTTTTTAACTTCAAGAAAGATAAGGATGGTTATTGGAAGTGGTTTGGCGGGAATTTGGCATCAGGTGGTTTAGCTGGTGCCACATCTCTTCTCTTCGTATACTCCCTAGATTATGCCCGAACGCGTTTGGCAAATGATGCTAAAGCAGCTAAAAAGGGTGGCGACAGGCAGTTCAATGGGCTAATTGATGTTTACAAGAAAACAATCCAAACTGATGGAGTCGTAGGGCTTTATCGTGGATTCACCATCTCATGTGTTGGAACATCATCTATCGTGGACTATACTTTGGATTGTATGATTCACTTAAACCTGTTGTCCTTGTTGGCAATTTGCAGGCAAGTCAAATTCCTGGGAGCTTAACCACTTGTTTCTCGGTGTCTGTTGTTTTATGTTATCATAAGTTTTTCTACTAATTTGTTTTTCTTCTTTAGTTGCTCAGCTTACTTCATAGAAAAGTATTTGCTGCATCAATATTGGACAAGTTATTTTAGGATTTTCATGATGCATTTGGTTAAAGTCCTGAACTATCTCTAAGTTTGAACTATGCTGCTATGATCGAGATTTGGTTAAATTATCAATTTTGCTTCTATTCATCTATTTAAATTCTTATGCTTTGTGGCTTAAATGATGTAGTTGTCCATTGGGACCCTAGTAACATTTATTGTTGCTGTATTTACAGGATAATTTCTTGGCTAGCTTCTTACTGGGATGGGGTATCACCATTGGTGCTGGATTGGCTTCTTATCCAATTGATACTGTGCGTAGAAGGATGATGATGACCTCTGGAGAGGCTGTCAAGTACAAGGGGTCACCGGATGCATTTGCTCAGATCATCAAGAATGAGGGGGTTAAATCACTCTTCAAAGGTGCTGGAGCAAACATCCTACGTGCTGTTGCTGGTGCTGGTGTCTTAGCTGGGTATGACAAGTTGCAACTCATTATCTTCGGAAAGAAATATGGATCTGGTGGTGGTGGTTGATTAGAGCTTAGTTGTGATAATGACGAAGATGAAGCTTATGGTAGTTTAGGTGGTCTACATCTCTGTGTTTGAGAATAATTTTGGCGAAAGTATTATGCTCCCCCCCCCACCCCCCCCCCCCTCTTCCAGTGCTCAGAGATGGTGTAACATATAGTGGTGATACCTATATGATATCTATATGTAACATATAGATTGTGTTCAGAGATGAAACAGTTGTTTGAAGCTTATATGAATTGGGCTTTAGACCCAAGTACTAGGTACTCTTTCTGAGAAGAAAATATTTGACAATTTCTCCTCATGCTATGGTTGGAATTTTGATTTCCCACCTGAAACCTCTCTTGGCTTTGTAAATAAGTTAGGAGATTGTTAATGCTAGTAGTTGCTTTTCATGTTGATGCCGATAGTAATATGCATTTATGTATTCAAATTTGCTGGACGCAGTCATTGTTAATAGACTAGAGTATAATCATGGTGAGCCTTGCACATTTGTTTTCATTTCCAGAAAAGAGAATAGCTGTTTATAACATAAAAATTTGAAATACCACCTCCAATTCTTGTCCTGCACTCGTCCAATCATATGAATAATTTTAGGCAACTCCGAGGAAAGACAAAAGCTGAACTTGGACATTTTCTGGGGAAAAGTTAAAAGACAAAAGGCAACAGTTTTTCAATTGTAGACCTCGAAAGATGTTTGGTAATGACTTTGTCCGACTAAAAGAACAATGGATTCGAACCATGCATATAATAATTCACTCAAGATGTGGTTTCTTCGGAAATATTGAAAACTAAGTGGCTTTCTTCCAGATTCAAGCTTTATCACTGTTTTGACGGTCTTTTGCCGGGTATATGTGATTGCAAAGTTGCAGTTTTTTGCTCTTTCAGGTACTTCGAGGCTCTAGCCTGTTATATATACCTTCCACCCCTGTTCTTTGTCTGTTTTTGGTACAATGGTATAATATTACCTCACTGCATCAGGAAATATTGCCTCCTCTCCTCATCTTAAACCAATCACATTGTATGATGTATGTCAAGTTTGTTTGTAAAGTCGCTTGAGAATAACTATGATCGTTCACACTAGGATGCGTTTTATGTTTCATTGAACACCAGATACAGTGAACAACCCTGAGCAGTTTTTTATGCTTCCACAACTGGAATAATTTGATGCCTGTGTTGTTTACACTTTGATTCATCTCTACAAAAAATCGTCACCGAATCCGGATTGATATCCAGTGTGGTCGTACGAAAACATTTTTAGTCTTCTGTATGATCAAATGAGCTTTTGACCAGAATTCCTTCAGCTAAACCCTGAAGTTTAGCACCAGAATTGACAATTCCAAGACTTTGCAGACCAATGCTTATCCCTTCCAATTGAAGGAAACATCTATTCCTTTCGCTGCTTTTCTCTCAATAGGCTGAAGTTGTCTTTCTCCATTTCCACTTACACATGGAAGGAGGCAAGTCTTTATCATGCACATTTTCTTTTTCTTAATGTCGTGCAGATGCAGCACTCCCAGAAAACCGATTTCAATGAAAATTTATACAGATAAATAGATTTGTTTATGTCGAGGCTTCAAATTATAGTACTAAGTAATTGCACATACACCATCCAACATTGCCCAGGAAACCTAGTAAGGCACAATGATAATGCTGGCTGTCATTCGTGACTGTTAAAGGTCGCTGTAATTGGTTGTTGTAACGTTGTACAGTAGTGGATGCAACCTTTATAAAATCAAGGAATCGCTAGAGCAAGAACAGCAATTTAAACAGGGGTTCTTTGAATATTTCACTCGGAAAGGAAAGGACTAGCTCCTCAAGAGAAAAAACAGTCAAGAATTCAGAAATTAATTTTTAAAGGGCAATGGCTTCATATGCCTCCATCATTACTCATGCTGCGGTTCTCTTACTACTCATACTTTCGTCCTTTTTTAACAGCTTTGCCAAACATGGCTTTTCTTCTAGCCGCCATCACCGGCATCACAACCATTACTCCATCAATAAGGCCACATCAAATCCCAGACTGCAACAAGCATATGTTGCTTTCCAAGCTTGGAAAAATGTAATTTACTCGGATCCCAACAATTTCACTTCAAACTGGATTGGTCCTTCAGTCCTGCAATTATACAGGAGTTTATTGTGCCCCCCTTCCTCAATGACACCAGAATTCAAGTTGTGGCTGGCATTGACCTCAACCATGGTGACATTGCTGGTTTTCTACCTGAGGAACTAGGCCTTCTCTCTGATCTGGCCTTAATGCATCTCAATAGTAACCGGTTCTGCGGCATACTCCCTCAATCTTTAGCAAAACCTCACTCTACTCTTTGAGCTTGACCTCAGCAACAACAGATTTGTAGGCCCTTTTCCTTCTGTTGTTCTTTCTCTTCCTACACTGAAATATCTTGACATTCGTTTTAACGAGTTTGAAGGGCCATTACCTTCTCAACTCTTCAGCCAAAAACTAGACGCCATTTTCTAAACAACAATCGCTTTACTTCTGTCATTCCGTCAAACTTAGGAATGAGCTCAGCATCTGTAGTCGTGTTTGCGAACAACAAATTTGGAGGCTGTCTTCCCCCAAGCATAGCCAACTTTGCAAACACTTTAGAGGAACTGCTGCTGATCAATATTAGCTTGTCAGGGTGTTTGCACCTGAGGTGGGATACCTATACAAACTTAGAGTACTAGATCTGAGCTCCAACAAGTAGTTGGTCCAATACCTTACAGCCTTGCAGGATTAGCACACTTGGAGGTGCTTAATTTAGCACATAACATGTTTACTGGAATTGTGCCCGCTGGAGTTTGTGTATTGCCTAATTTGTCTAATTTTACATATTCTTACAACTTCTTCTGTGAGGAGGAAGGCATTTGCATGAACTTAACATCCAGAGGCATTGCCTTCGATGATCGCAGAAACTGTTTACCAGACAAGCCTCTTCAGAGGAGCAAGAAGGAATGCAGTGCTGTGAACGAGCATCCTGTGGACTGCTTTGACTATCACGGTGGTGGTTTTACTACCGCCGCCTCTTCAACCCCGCTGTCTTCACCATCCAGTGGCTAATTTCAGCAGTAATTATAGCCATCTCAACCAGTTCGCAAAATAACAAAATCCAGGTTGCATTGCAAGGGTCCTGTAAATGATTTCGTTGAAGTTTGTCATGCAAATTGCTTTTCTCTAAAACCTTTTGAGTTGTACATGGTGAAGTTTGTCATAGACTAGATAAATATATTGGTTTCATTTTATTCGGTACAAATTATATCTGAACACACCATTTCTCTTCCTCTTGGAAGGAAGAAAATTGTGATGCTCATTTCCACCCAAGAGCTTATTCAACACTACCGTTAACCCACCATCAAATTTTGCGTTAACTCACTATCGCGCTGTTTCATCTTACCATTAGACATTAGAAGATTCTTTAAAACTAAGAAAACAAATGTAATAGCAGAGCAACATTTAGCAAATACCTGATACTTTATAGTTATACTTGATAGTTGGTGCATCCCTAAAATTAGCGGAATATAAGATAACACATATTTAATTAAAGACCTATCTTTCACAATTACAAACAGCAATCTATGGATTCTCGGATCAATGAAATAAAATCATTTATCAAGAATCTTCACGTAACAGAGTAGATAGTAAACAAGGTAGAAGCATCTGCAGAAGCATTATGTTGAATCCATTATTCTAAAGAAAAATCAATTCTACAAATGTATGTACAACACATCCACATACATATATCCACGTAGAATTGGAAGCTTAGAAGTGTACCTCTTGTTTCCCGCATGGGGAATCACCTAATCTCTCGTATACCTACAAATGTTGAGTAAAAATGATGCTGGACAAGTTCAGAAGAATCATCACATTTTTAATGAGATATTACACAACTACAATGTAATGTACAATACAACAACTCTGCATGTGACCAAGTGCATCTACAACTACATCTAATTCTTGGCCATATTGTCAAGATGTACTGAAGCATACTCTGGCCCATTCCTCCAACCTGCAACAATACATATACGCATGTAATTGTTAATAATGCAAGATGTTATAGTTTACTTGGTGACTCGTGCAAATATACATTAATAATGTAGATCTTTTATTTTCATTTAGTACAAAATATTTGTGAATGCATCATTTCTCTCTGTCCCCCCCCCCCCCTCCCTCCTTTTCCTCGTCTTCTCTTCCTCCTTTTCTCTTCTTCTCCAGAAAAAGTTCATTTGTCTTTCTTTTACAGCAATTTTTGGAAAAAGTGTTTTGCTGAGAGCTACAGCTCCGAATTAGCTTGGTGTTATGAGGAATTGGAGATTTAATTTCTAGGATTCTATCAGCTAGAAATAAAAGAAAGGGGTGAGAGGGGCCTGGGGAGTTACTAACTACCAGCCCCTAGTGTGAGAGGTTAGAAAACAGCCATTTGAGGATGTTAGGATAAAATTTCTTTGGACAAATCAAGCATACGTTAATGAATAACTTGAAGCATAAATACAGCTTTTTTTTTTACCCTCTTTGAAATGGGAAACAAACAATTATATGGAGACATACAAATATTTCATGTCCAAGAATGTATAGTAACTAAGAAATGCAAAAGGTCAAACTTTAAAGCCATTATAAAAAAATCCTGAGGTTGTATTACTTTGCGTCCAAAATTAGAGCTATTTATTATATGTATCTGAAAATTCACTATGAAAGGTGGAACCAAGATAGGAGACAACCCTTGCAAGTCAAAGAGTAATTAAAAGTCTGCAAGAAGGCATTTACCCCAGTTAGCAGGTTGAGCAATGTCAGTTGATTACTTAAAACTATGAACATCCATACAATCTTCTTAAGCTGGCGGAAGAGGACGTCGGCAGGTTGGGCACTCCATTTTTATGTCCATCCATCTTTGTAAACAACCCGAGTGAAAGAAATGATCACATGGTGTTACCTAGATATCAAAATATCCATTTAAACCAAGAGTTTAGAAAATGTCATCCTTTAAATCAATAAAGTTTGAAGCAATTTTATGAATACCATGTAATCATTAGACCGTTGAGTACAATCAATTGCAGTCATACAAATGACACAATCGGTGGCATGATTTGGATCTTCAAACCTTCTATAATAGCTATATTTCTCAGGTAAAATCTGCACCATGGAAATGAAATCCATGTAAAGACAGAAATTCCACAAATTATATTATCACGTGTACGGCATAATAGCAACTGTTTCAATAACTAGAACCAGGAAAGTAGAACAACATAGCTGCTATATCAGATTCTTGCAAAAAAAATACCATGCATCATGTCTTATCTATACTTTACCTTATATGCATAATATACCAGTACAGCTGGACCAAAACTACTCATTGATGATTTAAGACAGTTCTCAAAGATCATCCAATTAATTCCTATGCTCTTTCTACATCGCATTTTGGCACTTCACTAGTATACTCCAGCCCACCTTTTAACACAACATAAGAACTGAGAGAAAGAGAGAAAGGAGGAGACAGAAAGGGGGGGTGGTGTTCCCAACTTGTTTACAAACAGGTAAGTTAATCTCAACAGCAAAATCATTGACCTAAGACTGAAAAGGATGGAAAAAATAGACACCACCAAACCACTCTCTTCTTTTTTTTGTGTGTGAAGTACCACCAAACCCGCACTCTATTCAAGAACATAGCAAATCTGCTGGATTTATTGTGACGAGACAACGTAAGCACTTAAACCAAGACAATACACATAGTTTGGAGGATGCAAAATGCTTTTACAGATTAATACATCAAAATCCATGACTGAAATCAGACAGGTCCTCCTTTTTGCTCATTTTCTGGGTATTGGTGCTGTAGGGGGTACCTAATGTAAGTTTGGGGTGGTTATGCTACGAGTTCACATAAGTAAAATTGAAATAACAAATTCTGCTAG
>JAMWEH010001275.1:0-27485 GCA_024721245.1 Mitragyna speciosa | reverse complement strand
ACATAAGATTGGGGAATCCTGAGGTATGTAAAGTTGTACTTGACCAACAATCTGATATTAGGTATATTTTAGCGATCCCATTCATTTGTTTGCTTGACTAACTGTAAACATAATGTCAATATGGGCTATCGTAAGTGGCAATTGTCATGGTCGAGTGCTGCGTCCAGATTATTGAGCAGTTGTTATATGCTGGCAATTGTCAAGTGAAAATTGAACCTGATCTGCAGAGATCTTGTACTGCTGGCAATTGTCAAGTGACTACAACTTAGTAAATGTTCATGTTCCACTCGTTCCACAAATGCAGTCATACGAGGTCAGCGAATTACATAATCATATACGAGGTTAGCTAAATTAGCTATCCACTACAGTGGACTACTCGGCTTTCTCCAAACCGTAACTTACAGCAGTTACTTCCACGGATCGCTGAAATGATTTAAATCGTGGCCTTAAAAGTAACAATGAAAGGCATGTTTTTGCTGCCATTACACGTGTTTATGGAGCAACACAGTCACTGTGGACCTGTTTATGGGGGTAGGGGGGAGGTGGGAGATTTTACATAAACTAAGTTTACGGCTTCACACGTAAACTTTGCAGTTCAAAAGAGTGTAACATAAATATATTAATGTATGTTGATATAATAAAGTGATGTAAGAATGTTTATTTAATTTTATTTTAAATCATAAGCTCCACAAAGGCTCTTAGATTAGCTCCATATATGAATTTTCCCTTTGGGATGTATCAAGCACATCATAGGTTAAATGTCGAAACTTAGGAATACTCTTTGTGTGGATACCGAAAAGTTCAATTAGTGTTCTTGCTAATCATTCCAAAATCAAATAGCTGTCTATCTTGCATAGATGGCATTGCCATTTGGCAGCAGTTCTCCTGTCATTTTAACTTCTTGGTAACATAATGAAATACACTTAAGTTAACCCAAGATGCTCAAAGATCATGTGCTCACATTATAGCCGCGTCAAATATAGGAGAGTTACAAAAACAAGATAAAGTACATGTGACTTAATATTGATGTCACATGCTACAAGTGAACATGTAAATTGAATATGCACCCTTAATATTACCCATAATGGAAATTAAATTGCATCCCTGCATGTTACTAATAATTCTTATTATACTTCTTCGTTAAAATAAAACTATTTGCTTATTTCAGACAACAACCACCTAAACCTAAGTGGTAGATAGTAATACATATTCCAATTACCGCTTTAAAAACCCAACGTAGATGTCTCCACGTTGAGTATATTATTCCAGTATATATTGTTGTCTTCAAGATCACCACCCAAGCCGCAATCAAGAGTCTGATAGGATCCTGTTGTGTTATTCGAATTACCACCGTCAGCTTCAGCAACCATGAACGTTGGAGGCCTTAAAGAATCTTCAACATTGTATGGGACATCAATGGGATCATATTGAAAGTTATCATGATTGAGCTGCATTATGCTGTCCATTGTTGGCATCACTCTTGCCCCAACGTCTGGCAGGTCATGATTGTCTGGTTTCCCAAAATTCTTCCAATTATTTGTACCACTTTCTGTCATGATCCGTGCTACACAATTAACTGTTGAACTAAATGGTGGTTTTTCATTTTCACCAATTAAACCAGCAGCACGTGACATGGTGATTATGTTATTCGAAAAATGCAATGTAGAGTTTACAGATTGATGGCTTCCATGAAAAGTTAAAAAAAAACCATTAGCATTACTATTTATTGTCCATGTCCCTTGCCATGCTTTGAGTATATCAAGACATGGCGATACCATTGGTTCCAATTGTGCTACTAGTGGTGAAACTATAGCTTTGTTTAGCGGCACTTGAGCTGAAGTTGGAGGGCCGAGATGAGAATTGTAAGGGGTGGAGGACAACAGTTTGGACTCGCGAGAAAGTCTGGACTCGGCTTCAAGACGAGCACTCTCCCACTGAGCCATATGAACAAGGCTCGCGGTGTCTTTGTGCTGACCAGAGCCAAGGACGTTGGTCTTTAGCTTATGAGTCGCAGGATCAATTCCCATGTTGGTTAGTTTCTTCTTCACATGTGTGTTCCAGTAATTTTTTATCTCATTGTCTGTCCTCTTTGGCAGGTGAGCGGCTATAGCTGACCACCTGTATGAATATCACCAAACAAAAATAATGGGGAAAAAGAAGATTGTTTCCGTCAATGAGTTTGCGTGTTGTTGAATTTATTTAACTTGGTAAACTGAACTTGCGTAATCACAGTGTTGATATGAAGTAACTGAAGGAGCTATAAGCATATATGCTAGCTCTCATTCTGCTTGCCAACCATCATTCTTTAAGAAAGGAGAAAAATTCGGAACTTGTGGGTACAAATTATTTTACCGGTTTCCAAGAAGTGCATGGAGTTGAATGATTGTCTGCTCTTCTTTCATACTGAATTTTCCTCTCTTGATATCAGGCCTCAGATAATTAATCCACCTTAGTCTGCAGCTCTTTCCACATCTTTTCAGCCCTATAGACAACCACAGTACAAAAGTTTTCCAACAGTGAAAAAAATAAGTAATATTTTTCAAGGATTTTAATAATTCCGTCTTGATATGATATCGTGACAGAAACCATTCATTGATAATGTTTAACTGAATAAAAAACATGGAAACAAATATATTCAAACTATATAAAAAATCATACCCAATGACACCAAATAATTTTAGAGTTTGTTCTTAACATATTTTGAATTTTTGTGAAAATTGATTTTTTAAAAGAATGAAAAATCAATTACTTTTGATTTTAGCCTAAGAAATTTAAAAAAAGTAAAGAAGTAGCTGAGAACATCAAAAACTAATTTTTTTTTATAAAAAAAATCAAATGCTAAAAGCAAGTAGAAATATACAGTTGAGAATAGGTCTTCAGTAATTTTTATCAACTATTTGATTTGAAGGGTGCATGTAGATTTTACCAGCTTTTGCTGGTAGAGCTCGCCAACTTCCATGGCCATGTTGTTCAATGTAAGACACGAGCTTTTGATCTTCCTCAGGTGTCCATGTACCTTTCTTTAACCCCACTTTCTCGCAGCATGGTGACTTTCCCATCTACTCTAAGCTACCAAAAGAGGAAATATATGAAAATGTCAAGGACGGGGACATTGGCATAGACAGTTAAACAACAACATATATAGGAAAAGAATTAAATGCTCCATAGTAATAAGCCGTATCCAAACATCGCGTGATGACAGGGTATCCAACGCCCAAAGGATTGACAGAAGTACCTAATTCGACCAATCTCATGTAGCCACAAGTAATAAGTTAAGTAAAGTAAGGATCTATTTTTGACAACTTTTTTTAACTTTTGATTTTGAAAAATTTACTTTATAATCTTCTCAACTACATTTTTTTTACCCACTTTTGAATTTTTTGATCTAAAATTAAGAGTAACTGATTTTCAACTTTTTTTTTTAATCAGAATTTATTGATAGCAAGTCCTAAATGATTCTAAACATATGTAAGTAAAGATAAAACTGCAGATTGGTCAGTATTTCATGTGCATGACATGATGTGTTCTGAGTAGCTGATCCAACACTTTATTTACGTATAATTATAATTAATTTGGACAACCATGTATAACCATGTATCAGAAGGGGCTTCTAATTTCAACAATGATCAATAATATTGTAAATAAATTCTTCACTTAATTTGGATGGATATTTTAAAACTATTTCTAAAAAGTTTAAAACTTTTCTCACTATTTTTTTATTTTACATACACATTATTCAAAAAAGATATATATATATATATATATATATATTCTAGTAATATTTTTTGACACAAAAAAGACCATCCAGAGTGAGTAACTTTTGTGAAAGGCTCGGTGATGAAGTGAAACGAATTTGCGACAAAGCCACAGGAACGTAGAAGCAGTGAAACATGAATGACAAAGCCCACGATGCCGTCGAGCAAGTCCAGGTGGTCACAATGAAACATGAATGTAGTATATGATACTACCATCACATCACTTCTAGCCAACTTAGGGGGTATGGATCAAGGACCTTGACGATCACCAGAGTTTAATTATTGAAATAATGTAAAAATTAAAACATTAAATGTAGATATAATTACAACTTTACAAGAAATGAAGAAATAGCTCAATAGTTGTATACATAAGCCTTCACTTGCAAAGTTCTAATACATTTTTCAAATTTCTAAATAGCAATCTTCACCACACAAAATTTAAATAGGAAGATCTCACCCCTAGGAGTATTATAGTTTTAAACTATCTCTCATTCTGTCAATCAATTAACTTTCTACGTCTATCTTTCAAAGGGTGAATAACACCATCTCAAACGGACATGGGCTCGCCAAGTTGGGCTTCTTCCATTTCGCACAATCGGAGATGTAAGTCACACGTTAGTTAGAATGTGTAATCATGCTGAAATAATAATGTAACTTTACTGAAGTATGACGTAATTATTTGTTGTTCAAAACGACATCATTTTTTCATCATAAATTTAGTCTTGCTAGTTCAATTTCATCATTTTTAACTATTTAATCAATCCATTTTAAACACCCAACTCTCATTTCGCAAAAGGAAACCAGTCTATCCATTAGCTAAATCGTGCATCAATATATTGTACTATCCTACATCCCTGTCTTCTTGTTCAATTCCAACCGACCATTGGTCTCTTGCCCTTTATAACCCTATCTGTATTGTCATATTCATCACTGGTCGTCCTCATGAAGAACCAAAAAGTTCGTTGGTTCAATTTCAATATACATTTATGGGTATTTGCCGATGTTCATTTTCGTCGTTTTTTGTTGCTTGGAGCCCACGTCTAGAAAAGAGAAAATGAAAACTAGGCAAGAAACTTTGATGATTTTTTATATGGTTTGATAGCAATACTTTTCCAGCAATATATTTTTGTCGGACACGGGGCGTCGCAATTTAAGCGTCGTCCAGTTCCAACAATTTGACGGACCTGATGCAATCTTGGGAGGCGGACGATTGAGATTAAGCCAGCAAATTGATCCAATATACGACATTGTTTAAAGAGGAATAAAAAGAAAAGAAAAATAAATGAAACAACAGAGAACGGCGTTAGTGCTTTTCGCTCCAAAATGCTCAATTTTCAAAATCTAAAAACACAATCAAATTCAACCACTAGAGAAAAACAAAAACCAATACCTTGTTCTATTCTATGAAATTGAAAGTGGAAAAAAATCAGATTTTATTCTTCATTGTAAATGCGAACACTTATGGGATTTTGAATTACAATTAATTAATTCACAATTACACACACAAGCTGACGATTTACATTCAATTACTTTTCACTTACACACATTGTCTCAACTAGAGAACGCTTGACCGGACGACACATCGTCCACTTTTTATTAATTCTCAGTTACACCAAAGAGCTAATGATTTACATTCAATTACTTATCACTTACAACAAAAAACTAAAGATTTACATTCAATTACTTATCACTTAATTAGAGCGGACGATCGGCCGAACGATTAGCCAGACGACACGTCATCCGCTTTCTATTACTTCTCAATTACACCCATGAGTTGACGATTTACATTCAATTATTTACCACTTATAACAAAAAACTGAAAATTTACATTCAATTACTTACCATTTAATTAGAGCGGACGATCAGCCGGACAACACATCGTCCGCTTTTTATTACTTCGCAGTTACATCCACGAGCTGATAATTTACATTCAATTACTTACCACTTACAACAAAAAACTGAAGATTGACATTCAATTACTTATCACTTATTAGACTGGTGATCAGCCGGATGACACATCGTCCACTTTTTATTATTTCTTAATTACACCAGCGAGCGAACGATTTACATTCAATTACTTACCACTTATACACAAAAACTGAAGATTTATATTCAATTACTTACAACTTACACACAAAAAACTAACGATTTTCGCTCAAGATGTGGTATTCAACTTAGTTGTTTAAGCAAAGGTACTTCAAATCTCACGGCTTACTAATCCAAAAAAAACTCCAAATCTAATTTCATATCAGTTGGCTACGAATCCACCCTTTTCAACATCGCTCTTCCTTTTTTTTTTTTTTTTCTAGCATAACCTTCATCTTGTCCTGCAACTTTTAAAGTTGAAGAAGAACAGCCAACCCTAACACAATAAGGATGTAATAATGCAACATTTGTTTTTAGTTCTAAGCAAATTATGCCTTTGCCCACTAATAATTTCACACAAATTTGCAAAAATCAAATTAGCGTCTTTTTCCACAATTGCACAAAATTTTCAAAATATTCTCACGTCTCATTCACGGTGTTTGTTGTTGTGGGTGGATTTTAGTTTTTTTTTTTTTAAAGGCTAAAAATGACGTCGTTTTTTGCCTCTCCAACTTAAGCCAATGTGACTTACTTTCAATCGTCAGATATTGGCTTTAAATCCTGTCCATGAACTTGCGGCAACTGGGACTTATGTCGCCCCTCGTCCATTTTTGCCTGCGAAGGGGGAATAAACAGTAATGCTATTGAAACGACGACTAATGTAACGTACTTTTCAATAATATTAATGATGATTATGATGACGACCACACGACAACAACGACGTTACTGTGTGGTCTTCTTTGCTTTATATAGAGTTTAAATATTTAATCCCTTGTTTATTTAATTTCCCATCTACGTAAATCTAAATTACGAAGACATCGGAAGACTTGTTCATGCATACACTAATAACGTCTTAATGAGTACTTCATTATATTAAAAAATGTGTATGCTCGTAGTCTTATGTTCATCCAATTTGCATGTGAGATTTGAACGATATGACAGCAATAAAAATCACGACAATAGAAGAATTAAGGTTGTTTTCAATAGCTTCTTGTTTTTATAAAAACTAATTTTAAAAAAATTGAAAATCAGTTGCTCCTGATTTTAGTTTAAAATTTTCAAAATATAGTAAAAAAAAAATAGTAGAGAATATTACAGAATAGATTTTTTTTAATATCAAAAGCTAAAAATCATGTATAAAAAATCTATTGAGAACAATTCTTTAGTTTGATTGTAAAATATTTTTCTAAGCAAAATAGTAAAAGGTTAATAGTAAAATGTTTAATACAAAAATTTTCAGACTACTTGAATGAACCGTGAGACAATGACGAGTGATTTCAATACTCAATGACACCATCCAACCTCCACATGCCATGTACGTCTACGTAGAGAAATCACAGTCAATTCTTATTATGATGGTCATGTAAAATTCCAATTATTCTATGAATAAATCTTCCATACTCACGGTGTATACACAATTTACACTAGCGGCTCACCAAATTGTACTGCCACGTTTTTAATTAGACTTGGAGACTTGGTATATTGCATTCATTAACACTGGAGAGTTTCTTAGTGGACTTGGTTGATGATTCTACATGTTCATCTTATGATTTAAAAGAGTATCACATCAGTATAGCGATGCATCCTCATGTAAGAAAATTATGTAAAAATACTTTTGTGGCTTTATTTTCACCACAAAGTCCATAAGCAAAACCATAGAATGAGTCCGTGTAAGAATGTTGTTCAACAACTCTGCAACGTTAAATGAGTAAAAATAAAATTCTCAATAAATTGTATATTTATCGTTTCAAAAAGGTAATTTATTAAAAATAAAAATTTTCTTTATAAAGATTTTAAATTGCATAGCAGGTCAACAAGACTGATTAATAACGTGCCATGCATTTGTGAGCCGCTAGTGTAAATTGTATTTACATACACTATGTACACAAAATTTACCCTTATTGTTTAGGTGACAAGAATTTATTGGAATTTGGTTAGAAAGTTTGAGAACTGAATATTTCAACACGATGTATTAAGGACTACAATTTAAAACGTTTAAGTATAAACTTGATGTTATTCATAGACTAAACAAACTTATATCCTCAATGTCATTCACAGCCTCCACCAGACAGTGGCCTGCTCATTGTTTTGTTTTTTTACCATTTTTTCTTCTGTTATTTTATTACCAGACAAACAGCACCACGAACTATTTTCAAAATTTTAAGAAATGAAACGATTGTTTATTCTGATGTTATATCTCCAACTGAAGTTGTTTAGTGGCTGACATGAGATGGATATCGTGGGAATTTACATTTTTTTGTCTAGTCTGACTGCTACAGTCGTTGTGATACCAGACTTCTGTAGTGTACATTCCCTGTTATTCCCGCCAAAAATGCTGATGTTAGTTTGCGTTGGAAATATAAATCTTGCCAAACTGTGGGACTGGAATTAATTTCTTTTTAAGAGATGAATACTAATACTCAAACCCCTTCTAGTTTGTGTAATTTCGTCCAATCTACTTCTTTGAAGTTTGTGATGGTTAAACAACATGGGCTTTCATGTCAAACTAATTGGCAATTAAGTTGAATAATCTATATGTCCATGTACTTTATGTATTAGGATAGGATTTCTTGGGATTCCAATGCTTGATTTTCACCCTTTGATATTCTTCTCACGCATGACTTGGATTTGTTAGGTTTGTTGAGAGCTTATGAAGTAGGAGTAGGGGTTGGCAAAAAAAACCCGAACCAAACCGACCCTAAAAATAGGGTACTCGAAATTGTTTCAAACATCGGGTCGGCTTAGAATCGGGTACTCGAAATTTTCGGGGTAGGATACGGGTCAGAAAAATTAAAAACTCGTGGGTACTCGACCCAAGAGGTAATTTTATAAATATAAAAAATATATAAGGGCCTTGAAGTAATTTTAATAAAAGTTAAAACTATTGCCTATTCTATATTTCTACTTTTAACCTAATTAATAAAGGACGTCCAGATATATTCACAGTCACGATCCAGACGTCCGCTTTGTTAACTGTCGTTCGGTTTTGTCCTCCACTATAGTCCAGAGAGCATGCGGACGACTAACCGAACGTCTACTTTCTTTGGGAATGTTGTCTACTTCATTTTTTTCATTCCATTTTCACTTAATTTTTATTTCTAATTGATTTTATTACAAATACACCTTGATAGAATATTATTAGACATTGACACTGATTTGTTAATCATCAAATTCGAGATGAATTGATACTATAGAGTAAGTCATTTCAATTAGTAACATGAATTAATTAGTGAATATTTATGATTTTTTTTAGAGAATTAAAGAAGTGAGGAGAATTTTGAAAGGTGTTGGATCTTGGTATATGATTTTATGCTTTAGTCTAGCCAAGTAGCCATTAAAAATTTTAGTCAAAAAAAAAAGATTAGGAACGGGTCAGGTAGACCCTATTTATCAAGTACTCGAGAACCGCCCGAAGATATTAGGGTCGGTTTAGAGTCAAAAAATTGCTGACCCGAAAGGTTAGGGCCGGGTCAGCTATTTCCTCATAGGGTCGGGTACCCGACCCATGCCCACCCCTAAGTAGGAGAGAGTCTAAGACTAGCTCCCCTTATGCGTGACTCAGGTTTATTGAGTTTGTTGAGAGCGTATGAGTTGAGAGAGAGTTTGAGACTAGTTGAGAACTCAAGATCTTGGGTTTGTTGATGGTTGAGAACTCAAGATCTCGAGTTTATTGAGAGCCTATGAGTTTGGAGAGAGTTTGAGGCTAGCTGAGAACTCAAAATCTTGAATCTGTCGAAAGTCTATTTGTTAGGAGAGACGCCCAAGGTTAGCTGGGAACCCAAGAAATTAAGGTTAAAGATGAAATGAGGCTTATGGAGAGTTTTGTCCGACTCATATAATTGAGAAATAACCTGAGTCACTAGCAGAATAACCCAAGATATTAAGATTAAAGATGACATGGGGCTTATGGAAAGTTTATCCAACACATGTAGTTGAAAGAAATATGGCACAAATCACATGAAGAGTTAGCTCAAGATGTTGAGGCCAAAAATGATATATCTAGCTCATATAGTCATGAGATGACTCGAGTCATGAGTAGAGTGTTGGATGGGAGTGTAAAGTTTTGAACCAATGCTCAGTTCTAATAAAAAAAAATCATGAATTTTCATCTTGAAACTAATTTACAGAGTAACCCATATACTTTATATATTAGAATAGGATTCTTTGAGATTCCGGGAAGTTTGGTCCTTGACAGTGCTGAACTAAATTAATCCCTTGCATTTCTAGTTTCCACCAATTTTGGATTAAGCACATTTGAAACTTTTCGAATCACTTTGTGAACATTTGGTAAAATTACAAACGCCCTCACCTACTCAAATAAAGGGATCAAATAAGGAGCAGATCATTGGTCTTGTCAGAAACGGTCGGTGTTAAATCTTTAGTACTTCTTATGAATCAACAGCGTTTTTCATTTTCATATTTCGCTATTAAACTGCAGTAACACCTTCAAGAAAATCAATCACAAAATGTACTATTCACACCAACCGTTACCATTCATGTTTCCATAGGAGATGAACATCATTCATTATTGATATTTTCTTTTGAACAACCGTATTAAATTTGTCCCCCATGCTCAACGTTCATTAAATGAATTATGAAATTGAGATGATATTGAAATTGATAATTATAAATTTCAAGTTAAATATCACAATTTCATTTTGAAATAAATAAAATAATTATGTTGAAATTAAGTCTAATTACTTCATGCACATGCAGTGTTAATTACAAATTTGAGAAATAGGCTGGTGATTGTAGGGTAATATAGCCACCTCGATGTTAATATGCCTAAGTGCAGATGAGAAAAGGGAGTTTGGTGCTATGGATTTGCTAAGAGAAACTTATATGGTAACATCTAATAGAAACAACAATTTCGAGTTTCCTTAATTTTTGTACGCCCTAATGAAAAAAAGTTAAACAATGACATTTTATATTTATTTTTATTTTAGAGGCAAATAGATAAAAAAAACCATAGTATATTATATTCTTAAGCCTGAAAATGAGGCTGAACTAGACAAATAACACGTGCACTTCATATTCTATATTTTACTTTAAATTTTGCTAATATAGTCTAAGTATCGAACATGACTTTCAACTATTAAATGTTTTATGAACATTAATTGTGCTTTATCACAGAATTCGTACTACGTGCGGCTCACTTTTCTAATGGAGTCATGTATAAAGGTTGTACATCCCTTTACGTGCAATTTTGGTACTAACAGTGAAGGGCAAAAATGTTGTAAAATATACCATGCAATTTTATTTTGTACCAACATGAAATTTCAACTGAATAAAATTACTACGGGGGTATTTGGTTTAGGAGAATCAATAAAAGGAATGGTTGTCATGAGTAATTACACTCATTGTTGATATTTGTAAAACAACTATCACTATCATTCAATGAGAACAAAAGTGATTAATTGGGGTATTAATGATTCTTCCTAAAATACTATTCTATCAAACCCGTTAACCCTTACGATTAAAGACAAAAAAACAAACCCTTTAAAAAACACACATCTTTCGAGCTACTCACTCCTCAAATATACTATCCTTCTCTCTCTCTCCCTCTCCCTCTCTCTCCCCCTCCCTCCCCCATGTCTTTTGATTTTGAATATTCTTGATTAGTACTCTATAAAAATTTTTATAAATTCTTTAAAATATTTTTTTACATTCAATTTTTTTATAGAAATCTGAACTAAAAATAAAAAATATATAGTACTTTATATTAATACAATAAAAATGACTTTTTTTAAATTATCATTTGTATAAAACTCAAATTCGAGCATGGTTATATTTAAAATTGAAGAAGTCATTTTAGAAATTTTCTTTAAAAAGATACAAAATTAAAAATCTAAAAAATATGTATATCATAAATAAAAGATTTAAAATTTTTAAAATTTACTTGAAAGTCATTCCAGTAAACCAAACAAGTAATTTTTTTTATAATGATACCAATTTTATTATTAAACCAAACATGTTGGGAGAAATTATCAAAACCCATACTCAGAGTAGAGTCATGATACTAAGAGGGAAATGAACGGAGGGTTGAACGGTTAGAGCTCTATGACTCTACGCCAGAGGTCGGGGGTTTGAATTTCACCAACACCAATTCTTCTCCCCTCATGTAATAGTGTAGGTTTAAAAAAAATGATATTCATAGTAATAGTGATTAAAGAATTTGAATCAAACGGACTATATGTTTAGCTAGACTACCACTACTAGCCTTGATTTAGTTGCGAATGGGGCATCAACGGTTGTTTAAATAAAAAATTCGGAGCAGTTGTATAAATTTTATAATAAGTGATATAATTATACAAAAAAAATTCTATAATTATATAATTTGCAGCACTTAATTCACTCTAAAACTAAAACAACCGCTTAAAAGTCACTACTTAGAAACTGCTGGGGCCGAATCCGACAGTTTCCAAGGTTTCATATACATTGAGTCCCTAGGTTTCATATTTCATACATTGGGTCGCTCTGTTTAAATGTCAACTTACTTTTGTCCTTTATGTTTCTACGTTGGTATTTATATAAGAGGAGCTTGACAATATATGAAAATTACAAATCGAAAAACATTAGATGAAATTTGAAGCTTGTGGGATAGCTTGGGATGAATACAAAATATACATAACCAAATACGCCAAAAGCAAAACATGACCCAAAAATTAACTGAAATTGCAATCCTTCCTTAGAAATTATACATGACTTAAGGCTTGTTCTCAACAGAATCTGATTTTTATAGAAACTAATTTTAAAAAAGCTGAAAATTATTTACTCCTTATTTTAGTTTATCAAAAAAAGCAATTAAGTATATTACATAATAGATTTTTTTTTTCAAAATGAGAAACTAAAAGCAAATAGAAAAAAACTGTTGAGAATATACCTTTAATATGATAGTGTATCCTAGCTTTGTGTTAGCAGAATACCTTCATATGACTTTAGACACAAACGCTAATGATTTTCAGGTCATTAGCTTTTTAATAGCACAAAATGAAGTGAAGTATTTCAAAGAATTTTCAAAAAGAATGACCTTAAATTTCCAAAGAACTTATCTTAATTTTCAATATTCTGTTAGTTAGTTAAGTTTTTTAGAAATATGATTTTAGAAATTTTAAACATATTTTTCAATTAACTTTTTATTTCTTGTATATATTTATCAAAATAAATCTCTAAAACTGTTATAGTAATTTAAAAAAGAAATAGCCTAAAAAACAACCATCCAAACAATTAAAAATACCTTGTGGGTGCAAAAGGATAGTTTGAAAAATTGTCAGATTTTGGAGGAGTTCAGAACATTATTTTTGGTTATGCCGCTCCTTTGAGCTACCAATGACGATAATTGTAGGAGTACTGTGACAAGAAATACAAGTGCATGTGTCCATGAGAATTAAAGAGACCCAATCCTCGTACGTATCAACCTAAGAATATTGTGAAAATTAAAATTTATCGCACAAATATGGAGATTGGAATGGTGTTTCTGAATTAAGGGTGGCCGCCAACAACGTTGGCGGCGACCCAAGCATTTTTCTTTTTTTTTTTTAATTTAACATTGTTGTTGGCGGCAACACAAAAAAATTGCACTCCAGTCCTCCAAGGACTTGGAGTGCAATTTGGCAAAATTGTAAGATAAAGGCCCAAAAAAAAAGGTAAATTGGCGGCAACAAAAATTTCCAAATTGCACTCCGGTCCTCCAAGGACGGGAGTGCAATTTGGTTAATTGGTAAAAAAAAATATATATATATATTAAGAAAAGTTGGCGAAAAAAAAAAAAGAATAGTGTTGCCCCCAACAAGGTTGGCGGCAACATGAAAAAAATTATGTCAAAATTATGTCAATTAGAGAATTCTTAGAAAATTATGTCAAAAATAAAAAAAATTGATTGTCGGCAATACAAAAAAGAATTGTGTCAAAAATTAAAAAATTAAATAGTGGCAATACAAAAATTGTCTAAAAAAATAATTGAAATTGAATTATGACTAGCCCTATTTGTATTTTTTTAATTAATCTTATCTATTTTTTTATTTTTGTCATCTTTTGTCGTCAAATTTTGTTTTTATTTCTTAAGTTACCTTTAACCTCAAACATATCAATTTGTTACTATAATTATACCGTAAATCCTAAACCCTAAATTACATAATTTTGTTTGAAATGGATTAAACCTGAAATCCTAAACTTATATCTCCAAAACATCTAATCCAAAAAATCTTAAAATCCGAAAACCTTAACCCTAAACCCCAAAAGTTTAACCCTAGACCCTAAACCCTAAATTGTAAATTGTAAATTGTAACCCAAACCCTAAATTACATAATTTTGTTTCAAATGAATTAAAAATTTATTTACTTCATAAATCCTAAACCCTTATATCCCCAAAACACCTAAAATTTGAAACCCTAATCTCAAACACCTTATCCCAAAAAAGCCTAAAAACCTTTAAAACCTTAAATTTAAAAAATTGTCGATGCCAACCTAGTTGGTGGTGACACTATTCAAAAATTAAAAAACTATTTTTGAATTTTGGCCTATCGTTTTTAAAATTGTAATGTAAAAAAATTAAACAATTTTGTTTGGAAATATTTTGTCCATTATGTTTTAATTTTATATTTTGACCAAAATGAAAAAAACAAATTCGTATTGAACTAACACTATTTTACTGAAAATTATTTTAACCCTAAACACTATTTTACCGAAAATTATTTTTAAAAATTAAATTCTTTTTAATTCAATTTTTTTATTTGCAAACTATGTTTTGCCGCCAACTTGATTGGCGGCAAAACTGTTCATTCTTTTTTTTTTTTTTATAAATTTTGCTTTCTTTTGGTAAATTGCAATCCAGTCCTTAGGACTGGATTGCAAATAACCGAAATAGTGTTGCCGCCAACCATGTTGGCGGCAACACTATTTCACTTTCTTTTTTTTTTTTTTACGTTTTGTTGTTTTTTAACTTTATGAAAAATTGCACTCCAATCCTCCAAGAACTGGAGTGCAAATAAAATCAAATTTTTTTGTGTTGCCGCCAACAAAATTAAAAAAAAAAAAAAGAAAAATGGCCGGGTCGCCGCCAACAACATTAGCGGCAACCCTTAACCTAGAAACCATTCTCAATCCCACCCATTTTGGAGATAAATTTTATTTTTGGCTATATTTCTAGAAATTAGCGCTTTTCTTCTATATATGGGGGAGAGGAATAAAAACAAAAATAGAAGTTATCCTTAATTGTCAACCACCAACCCTACAGAAAACTTGATTTCCCTTATTAAATGCAACACAAACTACACGAGTTTTTAGTCGGCAGACTGCATTCTCGTTGTGGCTGGCCATGCAACAAAACACAAACGCTAATTGAGTGCCATTCATTCTCTAATAATTATATGACTTATTTAGGTGTGAACGCAAAAAGGTAATTTTTTGTGAATGGTTTTCAATTGACACTGAAAAAAGTGATACTGAGAATCCCAACTAACTCATATTTGCATGCCTATTAGCCCACATGAGATCCTCTGTGCCATTTTTTCTAGTGCCAGTTGAGTGCCACTCTTAAAACAAACTCATATTGAGAGATAAAATCTTTTATTTTGAAATTAAATCACGTG
The DNA here is from genome assembly GCA_024721245.1 of Mitragyna speciosa. NCBI lineage: Eukaryota > Viridiplantae > Streptophyta > Magnoliopsida > Gentianales > Rubiaceae > Mitragyna > Mitragyna speciosa. Next base: position 12,055 of record JAMWEH010001275.1, on the reverse strand, counting down.
ATGAAATTGTAATATTACTTTATTTTGAAAGTGATACTAAACTTACACTGAGAAGAGTCTGCATAGAGAATTTCATGTGCTGTTGGGCCAATCATGATATATAAACGCTCGCGCACATGAATATAGATAATGCATATGTTACAATGTGTACGTAATTCATCTTGGATGCAATTTCATAACATTTTTTGCCTTGGCTTCCATTCCTAATCAAATTGCTTCTGCGTTTGTGACACAAACTGGTGATGGTGAAAGATACACATGCAAGCAAAATTAAATTTGGGACTTAAATGCTCTGTTCTTTTCTGACCTAAAACGACTGAATTTTAGCAAAATACTGTTGCCACCTTAAATTTTCTTTACCTTTAGAAGTAAATGATGATCAGTAATGGTACAGGGTTAGGTAATCAATCGGCCAAAATAAATACTATAATATCAAACAACTGTAGTTAGGTATGCATGATTAACAGCAAGTTCTATCATACAAGTATATGCCTGTAAAATTGCGGAGACTTTTTAATATACTTCAGTTACAAATAGTAAAAAGAGATGTAATTTCTTTAGATAGGGGATATTATTGCACCAGCCAGCCAAAAAAAAATGAAAAATTACAGTCAATTATCTTAGCTTAAATGGGGTTTTTTTTATACTTTAAATACATTTTTTAAAATTTTGCCTATTTTTTCTAAGGAGTTAAAAAAATTGTTTCAAAATATTAGCATTATATTTATTCTTCGGTTATGTTTTTATTGCATTTTAAACTTAAAAATCTTGATTATAATAATAAATGACTTTCAGATTTCACTTTCTAAAAAGCTTTAAACATTTGAAACAGTAACATATCCTTAATTTAGCTTGCCAAATGATCAATCCAACCAAAAAAACCATATTGTCACTCCTACATCAAGAGTGGTTCGGCTTCAATCGTTTTGGGATTATCAATAAAAATAAGTCATTTTCTTAGGTTAATTCCATGGTATTCAAGTAACGTACTAGTTTTGCTAATGAAAATGACACAAAGATTCAATGTATGTCCCACAAAATTTTGATTGGTTCCCTCCTTTGCCTATTTGGGACCCGTTATAAATTTTAAGTGAAAATATATTGCATTACTTAATAGAAATAGTACAAGCATACTAGTTGCACACTTACAACAAACTCGAAATCCAAACTACAAGCATATTTATATGCACGCATCAGAAGCACACTAACAAACCATCATATTACTACTTAAGTATTATAGTATAGGAGACTCAAATGTCAATTGTGAAGAATAAAGGATATTATTATTATTATTATTATTACCCCACTCGACCGGTCATGAATCATTCCATAAATTTCCTCTGGAACAGTCATTTTCCCCTTAACCTGGGAGCAAGATAGTTTTTGAACGGAAATTAGTGCAGTTAGCCAACGTGAATAAGACTATACATGAAGATATATACTGGAAGCTGACACTTGTCAAGAAAAGGATCGGAACATTGTAGCACCTGCAAGGGGGCTCAAACGGCAGAAATACTGCAGTGACGTGATATTAAGTTACTGCAAGTGAGTTTGGTCGAACACCTAATAAGATTCATTGCACGACAAAAGATTCATTGTACGAAACCAACCAACTTCGTTGAATTGTCACCGCATTACCTTTAAAGGTTAAGTAAAGTGGAAGTTCGATGGTTCAATTATGCTTCTAATAAAAAATTTAAATAGGTATATAATATACTCGTTTGGTCTGATGATGATTTAATATTTATCGATTTTTTTGAGCCCACTTGGTCCTCTCTTATAGAGTAAACTAGGATTAGAATAAAATACTGTTGACGATTAGTCAAAAAAAAAAGAAGATAAGATTCATTGCAAGACATAGAGAAGTGCAAAGGGCAATTGGTACAGTGGATTGTTGTCATTTCAAATGTTTTAAGGAAACAACCACCCCCGCCCCCGCCCCCCCCCCCCCCCCAAAATATTCACACAAAAAAAAAAACCAAAAAAGAAAATCTTAAAAAAAAACTGGCTAAAATCTTAAAAAAAAAAAAAAAAACTGGCTTAAAGCAAGGTGCTTGTGCATTTATTTCTCTTAAGTAAAAAGAGTACATGCATGGCCACGAAATTTCACCACTTATTTCGTACATTATTGGTCATAGAAGTTATTATTTTAATTGTACAAAGATTAAATTTATTAATGGCCATGTCGTTCGATATAAGTCAAGAGCTTTTGGTCTTCCTCAGCTGTCCATGTCCCTTTTTTCAATCCCACTTTATCGCAGCATGGTGACCTTCCCATTTTACAGTACTTGCTAGCCAAGAAAGCAATCCCTTTACAGTTGATACTAAAACTAGACGCTATTCTAATCTAGGAGTCCGCAAAAATCTCAGAGAGAGAGAGAGAGAGAGAGAGAGAGAGAGAGAGAGAGAGAGAGAGAGAGAGAGAGAGAGAGAGAGAGAGAGAGAGAGAGAGAGAGAGTAAAGACGGCTAAATGACAATATATATAGGGGAAAAGTTAATTAATCCATGGGACCAAAATGCACCAAAAAAGGTGTCATCCAAGGGGTTATGGTACTTGCAATTTGTCCCTTGTCATTTTCACAAGTTGGAATGGTGTAACTGCTTAGTATTGTAGAATGTAACTGTTTAATATTTTGGTGTAATTGTTCAGAATTATTATGTAACCACTTTTTTTTCAAAACCACATCATGTTTAATATTTTTTGAGTTCAAATTTTGCCCAGCTTGCAACCATCTTAACCATCCATTTTGTCACATTAAATTATGGCTACTAAATTGTGAAAAATAGCACTTATTAGACCCCAAATCCCATCTAAGGGTAGATTTTGAATATGGGCTCACCAGGAAAAATTTTTGTGTATATAGTTTCGTTGTTATGCATACTTCATTTGTGTACATGCCCATTGGTAAATATAATGTATATAAAAAAAGGGTTCCATCCTTGATTTAAAAAAGTCTAAATGTTAGTCACGTTTAGCTTTAACTAGAAATGGAGCACGTGCTTCGCACGTTTAATAATTGTTTAATAAATGATATTATAAAAGGCCAAAAAATAGTAATTTTGGTTTTTGTATTTTTCAAAGCCATGTCTAAAAACTATGTGAGATTCAAGTTAATTATGTCCTTAGAAACCAAATAAAGGATAACCACTATTATTAAAAACCTACATTTCAAGTATTACAATACTACTAACTTTACTTTAACAATTTCACATTTATCTTTTCTTAATTTCACATATTATTTTCTTTTCTAAAAAAATTTGAATAGAACATATGAATATCTCTAATAGCATTTGGCATAATGTTAGTTTCTTTAAAATATCCTTGTAAAAGAAATTATGAAAATTTTTAAAAAATTTTAACTTTCTATTATATAAAAGGTAACATGTTATTTTATAAAAAGATGTAATTATGCTTGAAATCCCTAAACTTTTGATAAGTTGACTAATAAATTTGCATGTCTCTATTATATCTATAAAATATCAAATGAGACTTTAATATAATTGTACCACAATTAATATTTCCAAATGACTTATTTTAAAAATTTTTTATACTTTTAGTAATTTTAAATTTGTCTATTATGATTTCTATTTTTAACAAATCTAAGATGTGTATAAGAATTATGATAATTTTGTCCTTTGAGCATATCAAATAAGTACAATTTACAAAGACACATATAAGTCTAGTGATTCTAACTTTCAAATTATGAATTATTTCAAAGGTAGCACTTCTTGCATACAAAGATAATGCTACTATTGTGCAAAATTAAGTTATATCATCTATTTTGATTGATTATGCAATAAAATTGTACAATTATTTGTTGAACATATCATTTGCAATCTTGTGATGACTTTTCTTAGTTAGTTAGGCATTTTTTTTACTATTTTATTTCTATTTTTATCATAATTCTTATCTTGTTTACGCATAATTGGTAATATTCTTCTTCCTCTATACTTTACCCATAAAAAAAATTATAAACCTAAACATTCTAAAATATATATATTATGTTTTATTTTCTTTACCCAAAATAAACATAATTATATACTAAAACTCTCTAATGTATACCATGCACTTGAAAATTAATATGATTTTGTTTTGTACATTTTACATATATATTAAAAAGATAATAGTCCAATTCTTTCTTCATATATATTTTTTTAATGATAGAGCTTAGATATGTATGTCATATATGTAGTATGATATCTCTTAATGATACACTTCCAATATATTTATAATAAAATCCTCTTACGTATATGTTCCTTAAATTTGTCTCACTGTAATGATCTTAAGCAATTGATAAATAGATTTTATGAAATTCTAATTTTATGAATTAATATTATTGAATATTTGGCTTTTCATGGACATTGACCTAACTAATCACTCAATAAAATCAATTAATGTTACTCATCAAACTCAAAAAATTATGTAATATATATATATATATATATAAATTTTTAGTATCAATTAAAATATCATATATTATGAGAATAATGAATTTTGAAATTTGTTAATAACTATAGCCTCAAAGGACTTGCAAAATCTTATATTTTGTATCTAGTGCAAAAATTATGCATTTGAAGGCATTGAACTTCTCACCTCCATTTTCTATCAGTTTGGTTTTTCCTTTTTCCTCTTCCTACTATAAGAGTTCAAAAAAAATAAGATATGGCTTGATTTTGTGTTATATGAAATTTTAAAACTGCAAAAATTTCGTAATGCATAAACTCATATTTATGGCACTCTTATATTTAGAAACTTTTTTTTTTAAATTAACTTTACTTTTTGAATAAGTAACGCTCGAGAGTTTACTTAACCAGCACCCTAACACATTCGTTAGCTGAACTTATATATATATTGGTTAAATCATTTTGTAATGAATTAATTACTTTGTATATTATCAAAATATAAGTATTTTAATATTAATAAGAGTTTGAACACTAATTAAATTTCACATTAAAAAGTGATAAATATTTGTTCAACTATCATGATTGAGTTGTTAAGAATGTTGATTTGATTCAAAATAGCACATTCAAAATCTCAGGTTATATTGAAGAAAAAATCATATATTTTAATATAAAGAAGTTTTAATGATTAAAGATGTCATGCAACCTTATTATGCATTGTGACCTTTTCACAAGAATGAGGTTTACATTTTTTAAATTTCAATTTTTAGTGACCCTTTATAATGGAAGTTGATTCTTAGAATTTAGTCCTAAGTCTTTGAAACCTTGGCTTAGTTAATTTTTCACAATACTTTTAGGTTTTAAAGTAATTTTTTAGAGCACTTTGTGTTTAGGTTTCTGAGATTATTTTTTATGCTAATGCAACAATATGATTACAAAATAGAAAAATAAGAAAATTTCTCAAATAGTAAATATTGTATTCAAATAATTCACCTCAATTCTAAATCTAACCATTTTGGGCACGTCTTCTGTATTCAACTTAGGTATTGTCCAAGTTTCTTCAATCAAAATTAATTTTAAAAAAATTTTCTCGTCTCTTAGTCCATGGTATATGGTATTTTACTATTTTTGTAAGATAGTGTAATAATAGTTAGTTTTTGTTTTGAATTTAATATGTTAAAGTTGTTATTTTTTAATTCTATAAATGAAATCATAGTAAAAAAGGCAACAAAATAATAATGTTAAATGAATTCAAGGTACAATAGTGTAATTTTTTATATTTTCAATTTAAGTTAGGATCTAGAAAAATGAGATTGGCATTTTATGTTTGTTTGAAAATAAATCTTTTTTTTCATAAACTCATGTTGCTTAATGCATGATAGAGTGATTTTATTTTTAATTTTATGATTTCAAATTTAATTTACTAACTACTACATCTTTTAAATTTTAATTTTAATGATATTCAAAAGTTCAAAATTTTGATTGACTAATTTTGTATTATGATTTTCAAGTTGCTGTAGTGAATTAAACATAATGTTTTTGATTTTCCCTCCTACTATGCTATATACTTTCGTGGCATTTTAAAGTAAGGTAACACAATATTCATTTTTAATAATATGCAGCTAATTAGTTCAAGGTGATAATTGAATTGAATTTACTATATAATGTCTAAGAATAATTTTTGAATAAAAATTAAAAATCAAGATATTAATTTTATTTTAATATGAAAAATAAATTCAACAAATGGTCCTGCCTAATCAAGAAATTATCCATTAAATTAAAAAGAAAATGTTAGATAGGAAATATTTAAATGTTCCTTTCTTGTAATTTTTTTATTAATTTTGATTTAATAAGGTGTGGTTTTCTCTATCTAATTTTGTACTCGCAATGTGTAATTTGTATTTTTTTTAATTTAAATTTGGATTTTTTGTGTGAATTTAAAGCCAAAGATGTGTCTAGTTTAGTCATTTACCTGTAAATAATAACTATAATAAACATAAAAATAATTTCACAAAAAAAATAAAAAGAAGAAAAGTTTTCACGTTCTAACCCATTGCATACTTGGTTAGCTCCTAGTCCTATAACTTTTAAAAATTCTGAATCAGCCATAGTATTATTACTAAATATAATGTAGACACCAAATTTTGACACACCATTTATTTTCAAAACATGGGAGGGGCATGTTTGCACTTTTGTGCCAAATTTTAATTTTTCAATAATTTAGAGGGTAAAATAGTAATTTTGTCTATAAATATTTTTCTATAAGCTTTTGGGGGTTTTAAATTCATATTTTTACTATTATGTGAATTTGTTAATTTTTTGTAATTTTTTTAGATTTAATTAGTATTCTTTATATTTTTACCATCACGAGGGCAAAATGGTAATTTCATCCCGAGAATACCATTTTATCTCATTTTTAGTTCCAAATTCATTTTTCTAATTCTTGAGGCATGTTTATGAATTTTTTTTTATTTTTTCAGAGACGATTACTATTTTTTCTATGAATTTTCATTGCCCAAGAGCAAAATCGTTATTTTAAAAATTAAATTCATTTTTTCACCAATTTTGAGTAAAAAATGTATTTTCCAGTGTTTAATCTTATTTTTAATTTTTGGTAATTTTTTGAGGTCAATAACTATTTTTTTGTGAATTTTCATTGCCCAAGGGCAAAATCGTTATTTTACAAATTAAATTTATTTTTTACCAATTTTGAGTCAAAAATGTATTTTCCAGTGTTTTAAGCTTATTTTTAATTTTTTGATAATTTTCTGAGGTTAATAGCTATTTTTTGTGTATTTTCGTTGTCTAGAGACAAAATCGTCATTTTACATCCCGAGTGCGTTTCTATCAGTTTTTGAGCTCTAGTTTTTATTTCTGAAATCTACTGTGAATTCTTTTTGAAAGTTTAGAGATTGCTGTCATATTTCTTGTATTAATTTTAATTTTAGGTTTAAAAATATATTTTTTAATAAAATTAGTATTCTTTAATACCGGTGACATTTCCGTTATTTTATAGTATTCTTGGCCAACAAGACAAGTGGCCTATAAATACTCTCCCTAATCAGCAGAAAAAAAGGGAGAAAAATGAAAAAACCCTGAAAACATTTTTTGCTTCTTGTGAGTTTTAGATTAAAACACACATATTTCACACCAAAAAAAACACATACTAAACTACCGTCATCTTCAATTTCAAAAAAGGCCACTGTTCATAAGCAAAAACCACTGTTCATCATCAGCTGCAATATAGCGCATCATCAGATCATTTTGAAGATTCAAAAAGGTAAATCTTTCTTTTTGTTTTATTCAATTTTCTTTCAAATTTTTAGGTAAATATGATTAATTGTGTGTATTTGCTAGGAATTTTATTCAAGCCATTAGGTTCTTTTTCTATTCTGATTGTTTCTGAATTTTAGTGGTTTTGGATTTTTCCTTCTGATTAGTTTCTAGGTTTCTTTCTTGTACGTTGGTCTTTGAATCTTTTTAGATTTGATTTCTTCTTTTTTCTTCTGGGTGTGTTTTCCCTTTCATGAGTTGAGCTTTGGGTTTCCATTGATACTCCTCTCTGCCGTCCCTCCTCCCATCCTACCATCTCCTTCCTTTACCGGACAACCACATGTAATTCCTTTTCTAATTCCAACCATCAAAGACCCAGTCCAAAGCCAAGATTGATCAGAAAATGACGATAATCATCCCCCTACAACTATTTCTTCCCCGGAAACACTATCAGTTCATCCTCCCCAATCTGCGATTCCACCGGGACTCCAACATCACATCCCAAATTCCATCCAAAACCACAATCGATAATACAAATCCACCAATTTCTTCCCAAAAACAAACACATCAAGCCACCCACATCCCCAAAGCCTTCACTTGAAGCTATCAACCAAAAACTCAAGCCACAGCTTCGTTCAACCCCCGCCAGGACTAGTCAAGAACAAAAAAAAACAAACTCACAAATCTATCAATCCCATGACAAGGTCACCACTGGCAATCCCTAATCCAACCATAATCATCACAGAGCCACCGAAAAAATGCTCATAACCCCAAAATCACTCATGTCACTACCTGCAATCGCTGCCCAATTTCATCATCATTCATTCGAATCCCATCAAGCTTCAACCACCATCGCCCCACACATTCAATTTCACCTTCAACCTGCAAGAAAAAGAAACAGATCCATGAACAAACTGCCACAAAATTAACTACAATCCATTATCACACACCACCGTTGACAAGCATTGCCTTCAACCTGCACAAAGACAAACAAACGACCCACAATCGAAGCTAGAACACCATACTACCCTCAATTCTCATCAGCACGCCCTTGGCCGACAGGCCCAATTCCTCACCACTAACCTCACAATCACCATGGTACCGCCGCCCAGAACCAACAAACATAAACATACACACCACACAGCTTCTCCACAGTCCCTCCACCACGACCCAAAATCACCTGCAACCTCATCCAATCTCACCATCACCCCAAATTAGACCTGCCCTACCACTTCAATCCTCCACGCCTCACCACCAAACGAAGCCTCCCTGTTGATTTTTGAAATCGTACCAAAAGAGAGAGCGATAGAAGGAGAGCGTGTGAGAGAGATGGGAGAGACCAGATAGAAGGGAATCGGAGAAATAGAGAATGAAGGAATCAGAGAGAGGGAAGAAATAGAGCAGAATCGAGAATAGGAAACAGAAAGAGATAACGAGGGAGCGGATTTCAGAAAAGACCAGAAAAAAGAAGGAAAGGGAAGTCGAACTGGAAGCGAGGGGAAGAAACAGGAAAGCAGGGGAGAGAACGGAGACCAGAAGTGAAGAAGAAAAGAGAGAGAGGAGAATTAGAGTGAGCTGCTAAAAAAAAAAGAACTAAGTTAGAGAAGGGAGAGAATAGATTTCGGTGGAAAAACAGAGAAAAGAAAATGGGAAGAGAAAGTAGAGAAGCGAGATGGAGAAGAAATCAGAAAGAAGAGAGAAAAGAGAGAATAGGGAAGAACAGGGAAAGTGAAATTAGAAGAGAGTAGAATCGGTGAGGAAAGAAGAGAGAAAAGAGCAGAAGGAAGAAAGAGGGGAAAGAGGGAAAATCTGGAAAAAGAAGAAGAAAGAAACAGAGAGTATTAAGAGAACCAGAAGATAAAAATGGAAAGAGAAAAGGAAGATAAAGAAAGGAAAATCGGATGGAAAGATAGAAGAAAAAATAAAAAAAGAAATTAAGTAAAAGGGATGAGTATTTGGTATAAGTTTTTCTTTTCTAATTTGTTTAATCTTTAATTTGGATTAAATTTTGAGTTGTCTTCTTGTTTAATCTAATTTAGTTTTATTTATTTATTATCTTAGTTAATTAGGTTAATGTAGTTAACTAATTTTTTAGTTTAATTTAGCATTTTATTCATTTATTTATTTATTTTTGTTATTAAACGCATCATAAAGTGGGTATTTACATTGTAGTTTTTGTTTTCTTCTTGAGAATTTTAATGTGCCTTTGAAGATACTTGGTTTTATGCAATTAAGTTCCTCATGGGTTTTGATCAACTCCCCAAATTTTACTTAAGTGCTTCAATTTGCAATTTATCTTACATTTGCATATTTTACTATTTTGACCAAATTTACTTTAATTTGCATTTTTTGCTCCCCCAAACTTACATAAATTGTTAATCATGCCCCTATTTTAATTTTGCGATTTGATCCTTAGTTTTGCTTGAATTTCTATTTTTAGTCCCCTTAATTGCTAGGGTTCACATTTTCCCCCAGTTTGATTTTAATTTCCAATTGTACCCCGTAATTATATGAATTTCCAATTTACCCATTGAGCTTTATAGGAATTTACTTGTAGTCCCCTTAGGTTCATAGAATTTATATATATATATTCCAATTTTTGGTAGGATTTCATATTTTAGCATTTATTTGTTTATATTAAGATACCTTAACTTGTGTGTTCGTTTTTTTTAAGTGTTGGTACCGGATCTTCGAGAGGTATCCCTATTTCTTATTAATTTTTTTTATGTGCTCCAATGTGCCTTACGTGATTTTTGTGCATTTTTATTCTTATATTTCCTATTTTGCATGCTCTTTTCTTTATGCTATTAAATTTTAAATTTTATTATTTCTAGAATTTTATTATTTAAGCCAAAATGTAATATTTTTGTATTTAGCTAGTCAATGTAATAGTTAGATTATTTTTCTCATATTTAGCAAAAATTGTTTAATTAGATAGAAAGTGTAATAGATAGGGTATTTTTAAGTTTCCCCCTTAAATTATAAATCAAGCCCCCCCGGTGTAATAGTTAGGATTTATTTGCTTTTGCGTGTTTATGTATTTATTTCTTTTACCGCTTTCCTTAGGATTTTTGCATCTAGAATATTATGATTATGTATTATGTGCTCCTATGTGATCTTACATGTTTTTATATGTTTAATTTGCTTTTAATTCATGCTTTAATGTTTAATTCATGATTTATGGTATTCCGTCATCACACTAGTCCAACGCTAGTTGTGGCTTCGTCCGTTCCCGCTAGTCCAACGCTAGTGGGATTTTTAGAACGGGCTAGTCCAACGCCAGACCCTTAGGACATTTTAGTGTTAGGATCATTCGTGTGCATTTCACATTTCACACACTTTTAGTTTTCTTTCCATTTGACATGATTTTATTATTACTATTATTATTATTATTTGCTATCATTATTTTGACAAATTTCAAAAATGCATGACATCTAGGTTACATCTCACTTAGAAATTAGGACATTTGTGTGATTCGACTAGAAATAGTCGTCTATTCACATGGGAAGCGGTGGCGTACAGGCCGTTCCCCCCTCCGTGAGTAGAAACATTCAAGTCACGAGTTATTAGTCCCCCGTACCCGTCATATTGCATACCCACTTTCTTTAATCACTTACTATATATTATTATTAATTTTCTTTTCTACATTTCATTTTGCATCAACTCGTGACTCCCTCAAGGTCTCGACTCGGGTTTCGCAATTAATGCGATAATTCCGACCAAGCTTCGACGGAACATACCGACCCTCCCGATGTTCACATTTAGACTTAGGATTTGCATTCATTTAGACACATCCAAACGCGATAGAATTTAGGGTTAATTTAGAAAAATTCGATTAAACCTCGCAACTAGTCTCGGCTAGGTTGAAAGGGTGCCTTAGGCGCAAGCCTTTGCCTTCCCTTTCTTCAAATGTGACTCCCGAACCTTTTTCTCTCGTTTTTTCGTAGACAGGAGTCGAAAAAGGGTTTTAATTTTTTTTTAATTTTATTTTTATTTTTATTTTTGTTAAACGATTTTTCGGGTGACTTGGTACACCCTAACTCAGTACCAAGTGGTGACTCCATTTTAAAAATAAAACCCTTTTTCAAAAATTATTTGGCCAAACCTGTCGCACTTTTAGTCCCGGCCTTATTTTCTTTTAAAATATCATTTTTCTTAAAATACACTTTTTTACTAAAAATTTAATTTTTCACACACGCGCACGGTTTTTCCCAAAACTTGCTTTGTTAAAAAGGGTCTCGGACCGGACCGTCTTTTCGGGACGCGACAGGCAGCTACCCCACTTAGCACACTTTTTACTTTTACGATTTTCGGACGCGACATATAATATTCTTTTAGGCAATGCAAAGTTTTTTATTACAATAATGATTTTTAAATTGA
>JAMWEH010001141.1:0-30346 GCA_024721245.1 Mitragyna speciosa | reverse complement strand
TTATTTTTTTGTACCAGCTAAGGGCAAAATCGTCATTTTACAAATTAAATTTATTTTTACTAATTTTGAGTCAAAAATGTATTTTTCAGTATTTTAAGATTATTTTTAATTTTTGATAATTTTTTTGAGGTCAATAGCTATTTTTCTACAAATTTTCATTGCCCAAGGGCAAAATTGTCATTTTACAGATTAAATTCATTTTTGTCAAATTTTTTAGTCGAAAAGGCATTTTCCAGTGTTTTAAAATTATTTTTAATTTTTTGTAATTTTTCGAGATCAATAGCTATTTTTCTGCGAATTTTCATTGCCCAAGGGCAAAATCGTCATTTTACAGTTTAAATTCATTTTTTGTCAAATTTTGAGTCGTAAATGCATTTTCGAGTATTTTAAGCCTACTCTTATTTTTTGGTAATTTTTTGATATTTCATAGCTATTTTTTGTGTATTTGTGTTGTCTAGAGGCAAAATCGTCATTTGACGCCCCAAACGCGTTTCTGTCAGATTTAAGCTCTAGTTTTTATTTTTGAAATTTACTGTAAATTCTTTTAAAAAATTTAGGAATCGCTGTCATATTTCTTGTATTAATTTTTTAAATTTTAGGTTTAAAAAATATATATTTTTTAATAAAATTAGCATTTTTTAATACCGGTGACATTTTCGTAATTTTACAGCATTCTTGGCCAACAAGACAAGTGGCCTATAAATACTCTCCCTAATCAGCAAAAAAAAAAAGGAGGAGAAAAAAAGAAAACCCTAAAAACACTTTCTTTTGATACCTTAGAAGATCAAAGCACCTACTTATACACCAAAAAACACACACTTCAATAAATCTTCCATTTTCGTTACTGTTCACGCATCATTTTTCAAGGGCTGCTACTGTTCATCACAAATCAATTTTTCAGCTGAAAAAGGTAAACTTTTCTATTTGCTTTGGTTCATTTTTCTTTCGGTTTTTTTTTTTTTAAATTTGATCCCTTTTTATTGTTTAAAATCAGTTGAGTTTTGTTTGGATTTTGTCTTCAATCGTTATTTCTGGTTCTTTCTTTCTTTGTGTTCTGGGTTTTGAATTTTTGTCTTTCTGGTCTTCCACCGTCTACCCTCCTACTCCACCGTGAAACACCAAAAAATCCGACCTTTAACTACCAGAACTACAAGAAACTCCACCTGCCAACATTCCCAGGTTCCACCAACCTTGCCTATCCCTCTACCAAAATCACTGAAACTTCACTAGTTAAGCTATTTCTTAGACCCTCAAATTCGCAACGCAAGGGCCATACATCAGTCACTGGAATCCCCAATTTCACCGAGCGTAGCTAATCCCCAATCACTACTGTATAAGTGCCAACCCACATATTGAATGAACCGTTAGCAAATTCACTACCCAGAGCAGCAATAATCAACGCTCAGAAGACCCTCAAAACAGCCCCTAATTCCGTGACCCTCCTACAACCTGCAGCAAGCCCACGCCTGTTTTCTCAATTAGAAACACCTTCAATAGCAAATCACAGCCCTCAATCTGCCCAAAAGCATCACAAAATCATCACTATCAGCAAACTCATCCCCAAAAATCAACCCAATCCCAGAACCTCCCCTGCAGAAAGCCCAACAACTAGTCACCTCATATCTGCAACCTCAATTTCCATTTCCCTCTCACCAGAAAATCTCACCGCCTAGCCTCCACTGTCTACCCTCTTAACCAAACCAACTGACTCTCTGCAAAGAGAACAATACCAAACCATTTGTGAAACAATTCCCATGACCCTATGAAACCACCAATCACCATCATCAGAAACACAAAAATCTCACAGCCACGATCAATTGGTAGCACCACACGCTGCAGTGACCCCAATCCTCTCCACAAGTTCAGCTATCCATTACACTGCCAATCAGCCATGGTTAGCCTTATTTTCAAGCGCCTATCATTTTCTAGTTACCGTTAACAACCTACAGAAATAGTAAACCAAAATTCAACCCAAACTTACACAAAGTCACGACCCACCACACCGCACAAATCGTCATTAAAAGCCACAAAACCACCATTGCTAAACCTGCACAAAAACAAAAACAAATTCCAAAGTCAACATCATCATCGCACAACACAAATACAAGCCCACGCACACCCTCCATCAGCCCCATCGTTTTCTAATCCGTACCCCACCATATCTCCCACCTCCCCTGTTTCGGAAGGGGTTCCAATTGAAGAGAACAAACTGATTTGGAGAGAAAAAATAGAAAAACAAAGGAAGAGAATCAAACGGGAAAAGAGAAAATTTAAAGAGAAAAGATAAAAAGAGAGAGGGAGACATAGAGGGAGAAGAACGAAGCTGCAGAAAAGGAGAGGAAAGCTGGAACATGAAAAAATAAAAGAAAAGAGAAAAAAAAAAGAAACAGAAGGGAAAGATTTCGGCAGAGAGAAGGCAGAGAGAAGTTTGTAAAAGTGAAGAGAAAGAGAAGTTTGGAGAGGATTTAATTTTATGATTTCAGTTGAACTAAGGGCTGTTTTAGTCAAAGGAAACGATGGGGGAAATTTGGGTTTGGAATTGCTGAAGCTTCTTCGTTTCTTTATCAATTCAAGAATGACGGTGTGGGTAGAGTTTTCTTTTGCGGGTAAAAGCATTAAACGAATTGCAGAGTCTATTGTCCTTTTCTGATTTTTTTTTCCTTATTTTCTTTTAGTTTTTTAGTTAATGGTGTTGAATTTTTAGTTTAGCTTTGATTGAGTCTGCATCTAGCATTTAATTTAATTCACCAAGTTAATCATTTGATTAAGTCAATTTGGTATTGTTTCTTGCCGTTTAATTATATAAGAACATAAATTCACATTTTAGACCTTGGGTACTAATTAGTGTTTTTATGCCCCTAAAAACTTGTCATTTTCTATATTTTAATTCTTAATAATTATAAATTCATTTCTTTTAAGTTTAATTCTTTCTCAATTAGGTTCCAACTGGTTCATGATTTTGCACATGCTTGCTGTAATTTGTGATTGGGCCCTTTTGCTTACTAGATCCCTCAATTAATCCCCTAATATTAGATAAATTGTTCAATTAGCCCCTAGAATTCATTGAGCTTTTGAATTTTTAGCCCTTTTTATGATGTTGGAAATTTCGATTTAGGACTTTTTGAGGTTGCTGGGCATTTGATCACAAAAAATGCAAATATATGTTTTGATCATATTACTAATTTAGTGTTTGTGTCTTTGAAGACCGAATTGAAAGATTCCTCGATTTGTGTGATTTAGTGAACGACCTTGGGAGTTTGTGGGTTTGGTGTCACGTGTTTTGTACAGTGATTAATGTGATTGCAGCTTCTTTGATTTTGTTCTATATGTTTCATCCATTTTAATTAATCATTTCTTTACTTGGTTTAACGTCATACATTGGTTTAGTTTTAATTTGCTTAATGATTTTAATGTTGTTTCATGTCTGTTTAGTGCTTATTTAATTAATGTGTTTTGTGTAATTTTAATTTTTTTATGTATTGCGATTATGATCTTACTAATTTTAATATCGGCATTTGTCTTTTTTAGCCCCCTAAGTTGCTGGAATTTTGTTTTTGTCCCCACAGTTGTTGAAATTTTTATTTTTAGTCCCCCCAAACTTGTCATAATTTATGTTTTTACATCAAAAGTTGTTAGAATTTTTGTTATTATTATTTTTTATGCTTTATTATCTAAAGATAGTGGTATCTTAATGCGTGTGTTCTTTTTGTTAGTATTTGCACCAAATCTTCAAGAGGTATTTTCACTTCCTTTTAAATTTCTTTATGTGGTCCAATGTGCCTTATGTGATTTTTATGCGTTTATCCACATATTTCCTATTTGGTATGTTCTTTATGTATTTATTTCTTTCATGAGATTTCATCTTAAATCTTATTATTTCTTTATCATTATTATTTTGATAAAAATGTAATATTTTGTATTTAGTTAGTCAATGTGATAGTTAGATTATTTTTTCTCATATTTTTAGCAAAAATCTGTGTAATTAGATAGAAAATGTATTAGATAGAGCATTTTAAATTTCCCCCTTAGATTGTAAATCAAGCCCCCCAGTGTAATAGTTAGGATTTATTTGCTTTTGCGTGCTTACGTGCTTATTTGTTTTACCGCTTTCATTAGGATTTTGCATCTAGATATCATGCTTATGTGTTATGTGATCCTATTTGATTTTATATGTCTTTATATGTTTAATTTGTTTTTAATTCACGTTTTATTATTTAAATTCATGATTTATAGTATTCCGTCACCACACTAGTCCAACGCTAGTTGTGGCTTCTTTCTTTCCCGCTGGTCCAATGCTAGTGGGACTTTTTTAGAACGGGCTAGCCCAACGCTAGACCCTTAGGACATTTTAGTGTTAGGTATATTCGTGTGCATTTCATATCTCATTTCACACACTTTTAGTTTCTTTCCACCTATCATGATTTTATTATTACTCTTATTATTTATTATTATTATTATTATAATAATTATTTTTGACACATTTTTCAAATGCATGACATTTAGGTTGCATTTCACTTAGACTTTAGGACATCTGTGTGATCTGACTAGAAATAGTCGTCTACTCACGTGGGAAGCGGTGGCGTACAAGCCGTTCCCCCATTCGTGAGTAGAAATATTCAGTCACGAGTTATTAGTCCCCCGTACCTGTCATGTTGCATACCCATCTTCCTTCTTCACTTACTATATATTATTGTTTTCTTTTCTTTTCTTTTCTTTTGCATCACATTTTGCATAAAAACTCGTGACTCTCTCGAGGTCTCGACTCGGGTTTCGCAATCAATGCGATAATTTCGACCAAGCCTCAACGGAACATGCCGACCCTCCCGATATTCACATTTAGACTTAGGATTTGCATTCATTTAGATACATCCAAACGCGATAGAACATAGGGTTAATTTAGAAAATTTTGATTAAACCTCTGCAACTAGCCTCGGCTAGGTTAAAAGGGTGCCTTAGGCGCAAGCCTTTGCCTTCCCTTTCTTCAAATGTGACTCCCGAACCTTTTTCTCTCGTTTTTCGTAGACCGGAGTCGAAAAAGGGTTTTAAATAGTTTTTCTAAAATTTTTATTTTTTATTTTTTGTTTTGTTTAAACAATTTTCTCGGGTGACTTGGTACACCCTAACTCAGTGCCAAGTGGCTACTCCATTCTAAAATAAAACCCTTTTTCAAAAATTATTTGGCCAAACCTATCGCACTTTTAGTCCCGGCCTTGTTTTCTTTTAAAATGCCATTTTTCTTAAAATACACATTTTTTACTAAAACTTGATTTTTCTCACACACACACGGTTTTTTCAAAAACCTTTATTTTCGAAAGGGTCACCGAGACCGAACCAGTCTTTCAGGGCACGACAGTTAATGACCCTACTAGCACCCTTTACTTTCACGATTTTTAGGGCGCGACAGTTATTGAAGAACTATTGGAAGGCCGTACCAAAATCTAGGAAGGTGATAGTGGCGGAATCAGTCTTGCCAGAAAATGTGGAGACTAATCTTGTTTCCACCGTTGGGTTTCAGTCTGACCTATGCATGATGATTATACACCCCGGCGGCAAGGAGAGAACAGCTGGCTAAAGAATTTGGATTTACTTCAATAAAATTTGTATGTCGTGCATATAGTGATTGGGTAATTGAATTGTACAAGACCTGACTTCTGCGGTTCTGTACCAATTTTAGAAAGATATGTATTGCTATCTGCCTATTTGCAAGGTGGAGAGAGTACGTAGTTATCATAATTATGCAATACAGCCGAATCTAATAGGCACGACATCACTTTTCTAATTGGTTATATTGATGGTGTTGTGACTTCCTAGACTATAAGTCAGCTGGTTATGAAGCCAGCATAACTCAATGGAAGTCATATTAGACATACCCAGTACTTGTAAACTTTTTCTTGAGTACCCAATTGCAAATTTCTTTTCTTGAGAAAAGTGATGTATTAATTCATGCACTGTGGATATAGTTCTCGGTTCTCACTTTTATACAAAATTTACCTAGGCTCTTTTAATTATCTAAATCTTTTTTAAATAAATTTTTTTTTAATTAAAACCGTCACATTTCAATTGTAAGAATACATTTATCATTTCTCAAACCCTTTTACTAGTATTAATTTTAGCTGCTCTCAACTAGAGGATGGACTGGTTTTTAACCTTGAAAACTAATTAAAAATAATAAAATTGCATGTGAGCATCTTGGAATCCAAAATCCAGATAATTACGCACACTAACTATTCATTTTCCCTTCATTTGCATTTCTCAACTTTCTTTTCTCCCCTTTGTTGGAGTCATCACTCAGTCTTGAGGCACAACCTAAGCCTATCATCTTTTCCTTAAATTCGGGCTTTGCCGTACTCTTAGACTACGTAACGAGGCACATCAACCGAAGTTAATTATTTACAGGAACAGTTCAATTAGTGACCATCCTGTTCACCTGCAGACTATACTTCTTCAAGTATAGAATATTAGTATACTTACTCCTCCTTTGTGCATGGTTGCAAAGTCCAATGAAAGAGAATCTTTCTCTCGCAAAATATTCCCGCCAAAATCTAGCATGGTCTGATTTATCACCAGTTTCACCACACTAGATCATTGGTCTAATTGGAATAAGCCAGCCATGTCACCAGTCACAGGAGAACCAGAAGCTGAATTCTATCAGAAAAAAATGTGCTGAAACTCTAGTCATTCTTTGGCTTAAGCTTTCCAATCTAACTCATGTATTTTTCCTAAAGCCGAAATTAATTGACCTTTCTTGCCTGCTTATACGTGGACATTTGACACTTGATTGGAGAAGTATACGAAAGAAGCGTAAATGATGCATTTGTAATACGTATTTTGAGCCACTGGAGTCACGTAGCATAGCAGGTGGAAATTTGTGAATTGATATAGTGAGGCACAAGTACTTCAGTTTCTATTAATTTACGGTAGTTAACTGTGCCATATGAGTCAGGCACATCAAGAGCCACTCTCCTTATCTTTTCTTTATTGCCCTCGAGTTTAAATTTGTTAGACAAAAAGATTTACGGAGATGGGAAGCGATCAAGAAAGAGAAAATCTTATTGTCCCAGAGATTTATAAGAAAAGGAAAGAATTGGTTCCGAATACAAAATTGCTTCATCTGAACGCGAAACCCTTCCCATTCATCTGCCAGTCCTCATACTTTTGTTGTCATAGATTTTCTTTTGGGGGGTTGTAACCTACCTCTACTGTACACCATGACGATGTTCAATGATTATAGTAATACCAATTAGAAATTATATTTTTTTGGTCAAATACCAATTAGAAATTATATGTGCTCGTGAATATTTAAGTTTATCCTTGTCTCTAGGCGCAACTCCATGCAATTTTTTCCCCTACAGAGTACTGGGGGAATCTCTAGAAGGCCATAAAATAGGCCCTTAACTTTGCCTACGGAAAACAAACCACCTTCAGATAGCAGTGTGAAAACAATAAAAAATGGTAACCCTGGAGAGAATGACAGTGACGTAATTTACTGACTAGAATTCCACACTTTTACCTCCCAAGTACAATTTAGCCTTTTGGGATATGCAAAGTAAAACAGCCGTACAGATGCCAACATGAGACTTCTCTACTCAGCCAATCATGACTCTGCTCAGATCTCCACACATATGGACACCGGACTCTCCCCTAGACATTTAACCACTACCTTCATAATATTTTCACGTCCTCCCGCCGCTTGGTCCTAGATTTATTCTTCAGTAACGAGCGGCGAATTGCCCAACGTATGTGTAACCCACAGCCCTAACCCAAAAAGGCCAAAGAAAGCATGAAAAATAAATTCAACCTGCCAAACGGAAGATGCTTCACATATCCGCATTTTCTGCTGCTTTTGGTGCACAAGCAGGAGATTGACACCGGGAAATAGCCACAGAGGGCAATTTTTGCAAATACTTGCCTAGGAAATTTTGGAGTATAATGCGGAGGTATTATATCTAGCTTATGAACAAGGAAAACTATCAACAAAGCCCAAGGAGATACATTACTTCAATGCTATTTGCTACAAATTTACGAGCATTGTCA
Source organism: Mitragyna speciosa (assembly GCA_024721245.1). Lineage (NCBI taxonomy): Eukaryota > Viridiplantae > Streptophyta > Magnoliopsida > Gentianales > Rubiaceae > Mitragyna > Mitragyna speciosa. The sequence continues at coordinate 22,312 of JAMWEH010001141.1, read as the reverse complement.
TTCCTTAGATGGTACATAACATTCATGAAAAAAAGATATAGACAAGGAAATAATAAAATGGATTTATATCTGTACAGGGCCCAAAGCGAAACCTAATCATACATGACGCAGAACAGGAGCAGAAAGTTCTGGTGTAAGAGAAATTCCCTGCAAGTATCATAAGCTGTGACCAAAGTACTAGTTTCAAGACGAAAACATCTTCAAGTATACTCGTAGAGATCGGAGAAGCTTAACAGCCACAATACGGAAGTGGGTGCCGTGATGTCCAAATATTCTTAATCCTAGGCACATCTTTGCAAGAGAAGGAAGAAGCATTCACCAGTGCCAATTCCAAAGTACAAGAATTTATATATTAAAATCGTTGAGTTTCATGTTAACTACTGATGATTACTCTGATCCTCCTCAGTCTCATTAGGGGTAGCAAAACCACTTTCTGCAGTTTCCTGGGCATCATCAGACAAGTAGAGAACCACACTTTCTGGATTTTCTGAAACAATATTACTGGCATTTGAAGCATCAGAAACTTCCACCAACTGCTGCCTCCTCAGCAGCCTCAACATGAAATTGTCAATAGAATCCAGTATTATGATCTCAAAACTGTGTTCTGGGGTATGCTGTTGATTAAAGCGACCAGGAAGCTTCGAGCTAGTATTATAACAATCTCCGCAGAGGTCAAACCCTATTGACTCCTCACAGTCTTTGCATCTGTATCTATCCCCACTTACTGGGTACATCTGTATGGACAAATTCAAGCATTAACATAATCAATATCTTGTCAGTCACAAGGGTGCAAAGATCAAGTGGCTTCCGACTAACATCAGGTTACAGGATATATGTTTTTAGCATCAAAGTAGATATATGCCAGACAATTATCAGAACAGCCCTATAACTAATCTGCATAGTACTTTCTCATAAAAAGAAAGCTCCATATAGTAACTGCTCCTCGGTATAGATTTGTGTTTTTTCTTGAATTGGTAAGCAAATTTTAACCTCTTTCCTGCATTGAACCAATAGATAACAACTAATGCATATCAACGGCAACATATGCCAGGATTGACAATTATACATGTATTATTGCCAAATAGGTACATACCCCACAAGAATCACAACCTACTCCAATGTGGATTTTATGGTCACCCAACCATGACAATGGATTCTTCCCCGATGAGGCTAATGAGAGAGAATTTTCATTAGCAGCTTCTGATGAACCTAAAATCCAAGTTGGTAATCAAAAATTAGAAGGTAACAGGCCAATATAATCAGTGCAGCAGGCAATGAATGTCAAAGAAGTATAAACACCAGAAACAGAAACATAAACAGAAAAATAGAAAGAAAATGAAATACAACACAAAAAATTGTGGCAAATTGGCACCAGATAAAGCTAAACAGAAAATTTTGAGTCATTCAGCAACAATTTTTCCACTTCAGGATTTTGGATTTAGTAACTGTGAAAGAACCAAAAACTGATCATGGAAAACTGACCAACCTGCACCTTCAAAGAGATATCACCAGGCAGTATCTAATCACATCCAGTTAATGAATGAGAAACAACCACTCTTGTCCTTTAATTTCTCCTTCCTCTCCTCTCATTTCCACTCAGAGTAAATCAAATGAAACATGAGCAGATCAACACATTAGAGCTAAACGATTTTTAAAAATCATTTAGAGCTAAAGGAGTTTTCTTAAGATAATACTAGCAGTCTAGAGCAAAGAGGAAGAGGAAAAGGGGAAAAAAGAATGCAAGTTGAAAATAGGATTACGAGCTGGGAAAAGAAATTGTACAGAATATATAGTATCTATGAGTTGGGACAAGGAAAATTGACCCCAAAACCAGTAACAACCACTCAAAATGCCCAAATTCGTCTCTCTTTTGAAACTTGATTAGTACATGCCAATTAAATGCACAAAAGGAAAGGGTCTTAGCAGTTTTAGCATCAAGTACTTTTTTTTTTCCAATCAAAGTTTGATGCCCATGATGGGAAGCAGCAGACTGGGTACTTCTGTCAAATAATTAGTCTACAAAATTTCCATAGTATGCTACTCACTAGTCACTAGAATAAGCACACACCATGACAATTAAGGGCAGACCTCGTACACAATGCTCCCGCCACTGCGGGCTTAGAAGCCTACATCTAAACAGATGTATATTTTAAGCAACGCATGTTTCCTGAAACAAAAATTGCAACCTCCCACTTCATAGGGGCTCTAAAGCTCACCCTCACGAGACAAAAATCCACAGCTACTCACAATATGCAGTAAAATGTCGTCTTGAAAAGCATGCAACTCCAGAATGATATTCCAGTGAACAACCAATTGGACAGGCAATGCAGTAACTGAATATTTTAATTTCAATAATTTGGGCAAAATAAAGCACCAACAGACTGTAATGACATCTGCAAATAGGATAGTCAACACCTTTCAGATTTTCATTAGCTCAATAAACCAGTACACCACACCACATCTTCATACAGCAAACAGGATAAGAGGAAATATTTCACAATCAAATAATGCAAGTGTATAATTGGATTATGTTAAGATATGATCGGAATAAAAATAGTGGGCATTATTCTTATGATCAGGACATAAAACTGCAGAAATAATATTTTATCAGGAACATACGTGTGCTCGGGCTCTCTTGCTGAGAACACGACTGCTTGAGCTGAATGGTACTTCTTCTGCGTGCATAGTCTACCGGAAATTGTTCCTTGAGAAAATTATCAAATTCCAAACAAACTTTCGGAACCTGCCCTGGATGTGAACTTTGACACTTTTGACACTTGAGCGTCTCATTGGTTTGGTTGACAATGCAACTTTCACAATAAGCTGGGAAAATTCAGGGAAGGAAAAAACCAAGAACTTAAATGAGTAGATATCAAATCAAGAGTTGAGGCCTGCTACAAATGGGAATCATTTGAAACTTAAATGGGCACCAATTCTACAGAAGTCTATTATCAATGCACCTATAAAAGGAAATGATGATGATGATGCGTACCATGGCCACAATTAAGAACAACAGGACGATAGATGAGTTGATTGCACAAAATGCATAATGTGTCATCAACTGAAATTGTTTGGCAGGTTCCATTGGCAATTCCCTGGTGCAGTTCGTCATCATGATCAACAATAATATAAGTTGCCTCGATATCCTCTATAGAGGTTCTAAAATTTTCTTGATCAGTGAATCCTGGTTCTAGTTGCTCTGCGTTAAACAAAACATTGCTGTCGCTGCTACAACTTGGATTTTTGGACACGTCAAGTGAAGAAATTTTAGATCTTTGAGAACTATCCCCATGATTTAGATCTTGTTCGGCTCGTGGCGTAAAAAAAGGACCATTAAGTTGTGGTGAGAAGCAGTCACGCTCCTTTTCATATTCTGGAATACACAATAATTAACTTTGTTAAACCACATTATTTGAATGATAACTTCAATTAAAGCCAGCAACAACAAACTTGACCTAGAATTTGAATTTCCCTTCTCTTATATGCAACAGGATACAGCTTCAATAGCAAGAAGTGCAGCATTTGACATATAGTTGGAAAATGATGATAAGGACGTCTGCAGATTGGACAATTAGACTCGCGTAGACCACTCATGGACATGTGAACACACCAGAAACAGGAAATGTGGCCACAGGCTGCAAATGGCAAAAAGAACCGTTAGAGGACAAAGGACAACAGCTATGGCACCGTGAGAGCAACATCTTACCCAAAACAACAGGCTTGTAGAGAAGTTCCCTGCAAGAACAAATCAAAGTCAGATCTTAAGAGCATATATACACGCATAAGGAGGGTGCTGACAAAATTCAGCAGAAAGCCAGATGTTAGACAAGAAAGGTCAACTATTCAACAAGACAGAAAATCACTGAATTAGGTGAATCAAACTATATATTCTAGCGTGCACTATCAAACAAGCATTTTCCAATGCTAGCTTCCCTAAAGCCTCACCCGAAGCAGTCACAACCATTGTTTTAAGTACCATTTTTCTCACTGGCTGACAATCAGTCTTTTTGAGAGGCATAATTCGTAAGTTTCCAGTTAAGAAATGGCACATAAAACGACCGAAAAATGACATGATTAGTATGCTCTTTGTCTGCAAATACAACCATGAAGAAATTCTGAAATAACTAGTAACTTCTACCATTCACCACAAAAAGAAAAAAAGGCCTTTCCTTTTTTTGAAAAAAAAAGAAATATCCTTTTGCCATAATCCAGTCCAAAATACATCATCCTTTTAACATCAAATATCGTTATTCCAATTTCATTAGCCATGCAAATTACCGATAGAAATAAAAAAGAAAAAGAAAAATAGTATCCTGTCGTGAAGCCGAAAATGAGAAGAAAAAAATGGAGAATTTTTAATGATAAGTAAATAATTCCGCAGCGATTTCCAGTGGTAATTTGTCATATCAAAGAAAAATTAATTTCCAATAATAAAAAAATCCAGCTCAAAATTGCATAAAACAAAATGCAGGCAATGGATAATTTTTATCATACAAGTTAAGAAGAGAATTACAGGCAGATGCAGCAGATGAAAGCTTCGGAAATCTTCTCCGACGAATCCTCGTGATCTTCCGATTCAACCTCTAATTTCTTAATTTTTTCTGAAATTTCCATTTCTTTAGCAGATAATCGGAGCCCTAATTCGATGTCTCGGTCGGTCGGGGGGGGGGAGGGGGAGAGAGGGCGAAGAATAAGACGGAGAGCGGTGAGTTAAGGATCTTTCCCGAATGGAGAGGCGGTGCTGAGGTGGGATCCGTTGGAGGCCCAATTTCTACTATCACGGGCCCCAATTTAATATTATGCACTTCTCCCAGTCCAAATCAAAACTCGAGTCTGGTAACATTCTCAGGCCCAAATGTCTTTCGGAATAAAAAGAAAAATGAGCCTTCGACACCGGCTCATGTGGTAGGGATATTTTTTTAAATAGAACCGATCGATCCATGTAGATCCAATAGTTTAGATTTGAACCGTGAGTTATGGATCTTTCCAGGGAGAGGCGTTGCTAATGGTGGGATCCGTTGGAGGCCCAAATTTTACTATCAATGGGCCCCAATTTATATTACTGCATTTCTCCCAGTCTAAATCAAAACTTGAGTCTGGTAACATTCGCAGGCCCAAATGTCTTTCGTATAAAAAGAAAAATGAATCCCGAGACCCCGTTCATGTGGTAGTGATTTCTTTTAAATAGACCTAGTTTATGTGAATTTAATCATCCAAATATGAGCTATCAAGGCTCAGTGGATCTCACTGAGCCTTGGTGGCTCAAATCCAGATTATTGGATTCACATGAATCGAGTCCATGATATAATTCTTCAGGTAACAATAAAGTTAGCTAATTGGAGGTTGTTATAGTTCAACTCTTCAGTTATCGTTTTTGGTATTTTTCCAGATTTACAATCTAAAAAAAAATCAAGAAAAAAAAATCAAGAAAAGTAAAAAAGAGGAACTTGAAAGGGATTAAAAAGAAATGATAATTAATTTCACAACTTTTCTTACGAGATTTACGGGTGAAATTGGATGTTCTGAACAATCCATCAAATGCTATAACATCATTGCACGAAAACTTTAGTTTAAAGGAAGAATTCGTCCCTTGTAAATGCCACTCATCTTGGAAACAATCAATCCATCTTGGAGAAAACAATGTCATTAACGGAGGATGACGCGAAAGAAACTACATCAGATTTGTAATCTATAAGCAGGATGACAATTAGCTAAATTGCTTATCAGGCAAAATCAGTTTTCTTCAGTATCATCATATGATCAATTGGTAAGTCGAGACACCTTGCACTGCCAATGTTTGAACATGGATTCCTCTGCAGGCCAAACAAGTTTCTCTAATGAAGAAGAGGAAGACTTTTTAAAAGTGATGCAACTTCCAAGCGGCTTCATCCTTCCTATGGTATTGAAAGCTGCCATTGAGCTTGATTTATTTGAGCTAATGGCAAAAGCTGGTCCAGGTGCTCAGTTGTCTGCTGCTGAAATTGTATCACATCTTCCCACAAAAAACCAAGAAGCACCTTTTATGCTCGATCGGATGTTACGCTTCCTTGCTAGCTTCTCCTATCTATCAAGCACTCTGATCACTGATGAAGATGGACATGTAAAGAGATTATACAGTTTAGCACCAATGGGCAAAAATTTCCTTCCCAATCAAGGACGGTGCTTCTCTTGCTCCCCTGTTGCTCCTGACTCTGGATAAAGTACTCCTTGATTCCTGGTATAATGGTTTTTTTCTTCCTTTGTTATTTCTATTTTTTTCCATGGGTCCATCTTGGCCTACATCATTGCATCTATAGGAGTTCTTAACAAATTATTTTGAAAGCTATTTGAGAGTCCAGAAGCTAAATATACGCAAAAGGCACCCAAATTGGCCCTTGTTATCTCTGTTCCTTGGACTATTACATGAGATTTTATGAAAGCAAGAATGAACTGTATGCTTTTGCAGGCATTACCTGAAGGATGTAGTTATTTAAGGGAGAAGTTTCATTCAAGAAAGCACATGGGATGCATGCTTTTGCACTTGCAGGTAAAGACAGGAGGTTTAACGAGGTTTTCAACAAAGGAATGTACAACCATACAAGTTTAGGCATAAAGAGACTTCTTGAAGTCTATATCAGATTTCGTGGAGTTGAAAAGGTCGTGGATGTGGGTGGTGGACCTGGTGCTACGCTAGCCTGTATCATTTCCAAGTACCCTAATATTCAAAGGAATAAATTTTGATCTACCAAATGTTATCAAGAATGCACCTCCTCATGCTAGGTAAATCGAGAATGAAAGCGCATATTTTTTCTCCAAGTTTCCTTCCACATTCTATCATACCAAAAATATCTGTCGCATAATGAAAAGCAGTTTTGATCAAAGAAGTGTACTTTTGGTTGCCATTAGGTGTAGAGCACGTTGGACGAGATATGTTTGAATGCGTTCCTGAAGGGAAGGTTATACTCCTCAAGGCACTGGTGATCTTTAGCTATGCTACAAAAGATTTGGTACCTAGCCTGTAGTCTAATTTTTGGCATAGCAGTAGTTTTGCACTTTTGTCCTTCTGCAACTATCCGGTAAATTATACTAGCAACATTATTGCAGTGGATTCTACATGACTGGGGTGATGATCAATGTCTTAAGTTATTGAAGAACTGTTAGAAGGCCATACCAAAATCTAGAAAGGTGATAGTAGTGGAATCAGTTTTGCCAGAAAATGTGGAGACTAATCTTGTTTCCCCCATCGGGTTTCAAGTCTGACCTATGCATGATAATTATACACCCTGGTGGCAAGGAGAGAACAGCTGGCTAAAGAATCTGGATTTAGTTCAATAAAATTTGTATGTCGTGCATATAGTGTTAGGTAATTCAATTGTATAAGACCTGACTTCTGCGGTTCTGTACCAATTTTAGAAAGACATGTATTGCTATCTACCTATCTGCAAGGTGAAGAGAGTACGTAGTTATCATAATTATGCAAATACAGATGAATCCAAAATTTTCAGGAAGTCTTAATAAGGCTGAAATAGAACTATACCTGCACCAGGACCACCATAGATCCATCTTTACCAGAAACGAACATGCTTGAGAAGCCCAAAGTGATCCTAAAGTAGAAGTCTTTTACAAAGAATTGCCAAAAGTTGAGCTCCCCCTAAAAGTCGTCCTCAATTTGGGCTGTTATGCCCCTAATCCAATTCCACCTAAAATGGCGTCATCCATCTGAGATGCAAAACGGATAGTGAGGGTGGCATCAGAGACTGCGGCAACACGGGATACTCATCCATCCATGGTAATTTGTTTCCCCCTTTTACCAAGACTTATTGTCATGACGTCTTATGTTACCCTGTCCACAATTTGTAGTCTTATAATTTGCCCAGGTTTGGAAGATCATCAGCAAATGGTAGGCCCAGACTAATTCGTTTTTCGGCTTCTTGTCCTAAGAGAAACTGCAGTTGACTCCCATAGCCTTCAAAAGCCAAACATCATCCTCACACCTGTTAAACCCTGCTGAAAGTCTAAACTCATACCCCCTTCATAACTGAAAGACAATACACATGCTAGTTAACCATAAGATTAGTTTACAAATTATTTATCTGAATATTATTTGTTGAATAATTTTCTTTAAAATTTGAAGGTCTTGCAAATGTATTATGAATAATAGTACAAGAATTTAAGAAGTCAATAATCAGTACACAACATTAGAAGCTGAATAGTCAGGCAGTTTCGGGAAATCTCGAAGGAACAGAAGGAAAAACAAAGGGATAATTTCACTATACCTCCCCTGAAGATTTGTCTTAATTATACTTACCTCCTTTCAGGTTTTGAAAATTACACTTACATCCCTCTGTGTTTCTATTTTTCATAACAAAATAAGCCCATTTTTATAATATAACTCAAAAACACTAACCAAATACCATAAAATATGCTTAATTGCTTTTAAATTAGGGATAATTTCAGAAACCTCCCTTGAGGTTTCTGACAATTTCACTTGGCACCCCTCTAATTTGGAAAATTACACTTACCTCCCCCGGTTAAATGAAATGACTATAATAACCCTGCCCAAAAAAAAAAGAAAAGAAGTTCATTGTTATTATTCACTTTTCTCTTTCTACCCAACCAACCGCACATTTCTCTCTCTTGTCTGCTAACCCTCTCAGCCGCCAACCCCTTCTATTTCTCATTTCTTCTAATCCTTTTTCTCCCACAATCAAACCCCACTCAACATTCTTTATTTTGCCACCACTACCAATACCTTCAACTATCCCCCAATACCAGTTGCCAAAATCTCTTCCACTTTAAAAAATTCTTCAAAACTCCTCCTTAATATCAAAATTTTATGTTATATAAACTGTACTATGGAGGCATTTTAATGTAAATGGATATTTTCTTCCTTTTGAAATGTTTGTGACATTTAGAAGGAAACAACTTTGATCTTGATTATTTTGTTGGCAGTAGTAGAAAAAGGGTCTTATGTTGGGATGTGGCCATATAGTTGAGTTTGGAATTGGAGGATGGGATTTAGGATTTTGAGATAGAGGGGGGCCAAGATTAACTGAATATAGGACTAGAGTGGCGCATGCTAATTAGATTGGAGGGGGCCGAGGGATGGGTTGGCAAGGATGGAAAGAATAGAAAGAGGATCAGGAGGGTGTGAGAGATGTCGGCTAAGTAGCTGAATAGAGAAGAAGAAAGAAAGTGGAGGTTAGCAGTTGGAAGGAGAAGATGAAGGGAGAGGAGGTTAGCAGAATTGGATGAGAAGGAGAAGGGATGTGGTTTCTTTTTCTGTGAATTGATTATCATAAATGCAATTATGTTGTTTACTAAAAAATTGCGATGTTGGATGCTATTGCTTTGATAAAATTTTTCAAACTGTTGCAGGTGTTCCCATATTGGGTCAACACTGAAGATCAAGGGATATGAATTGTACTGCTAGTTAAAGAGATTGCTTAAACATTGGTATTGTCAATTGGGTTGTGGATTGGTAGCCGCATAGAAGCTACTTACAAATAAGTGAATTTGGTCCAAGAGATTTGAGTGGTGATGCAACTGTATTTCTATTCGATTTTTGCTTCTTCTTTCTATATTTTCGTAGTTGCATGGAGGTGTTATTGGCTACATGTGATGGTGGTGGTGTTGATAACGAATCAACAACAACTGAGTTTTAAAGATGGAGTATCTGGTGGTGGGTGGGTGGTAGTTTTGTTAGCATTAAAGGGGAAAAAAATTAATAAGATTTTGTTTTCTCATCTGGAATAAAAGGGTAGTATTGGATTTTCATTAAAATTTTGTGCTGGTATCTAGGTTTTGTTACCTAAACAGTGATTATAGGGGAGGGTAAGTGTAATTTTTCAAATTAGAGGGGATCCAAGTGAAATTGTCAGAAACCTCAAGGGAGGTTTATGAAATTATCCCTTTAAATTACTCATTTTTTTCTTATTAATATATTTGTGTGTAAAATGTTAATAGATAAAGTAAATTTATTTATATTAGTCAAATAACTGAGTTTTTGAAGAAGTAATATTTGGTGGAGATTGAAAATTTGATGTAAGAATATAAGTACTTTTGACATTTTTAAGACATTAATTAATTGTTAATATTTATTTCTCTTTTTTTTAAAGCAATTAAGCATATTTTGAGGTATTTGGTTAGTATTTTTGAATTACATTATCAAAATGAACTTATTTTATTATGAAAAATATAAACACAGGGGATGTAAATGTAATTTTCAAAACTTGAGAAGGAGGATAAGTGTAATTATAACAAACCTCAGAGGAGGTATGTGAAATTATCCCAAAAACAAACTCTCCTATATTTGATTAAAACTAATCACGTGTTATTAGAGACCCTTCATAGTGAACAGTTGAAAGAGCAAACCACCTCTCAACTAATTGTCAAACAATCAGCTACTATTACTCGTCAATTCTCACCACTCTGCTTTCACTCGATAAAAGTTCAATATTATGACATTCCTTACAGTTGGGTAAAGAAAAACTCCTTAATGTCCTGGTTTGATCCTCTCGAACCTCTGCATGAAGCAAGGCTAGCAATTCCTTTTAACTCCCCCATCATCTTCAACAATGAGAACTCTATCATTTCCACAACTTCACGGAACTATCATGACTTGCAGAAGCAACCATTCCCGTGACAGGTGACTGTGCCAAAGCAGCAATAATGTTCTCGTGTGCTGGGACAGTCATACTTTTATTCTCAACCATATTCCATAGTTCCAAGGACTGTAACACGAAGATCACAGAAGGTATTAACAGTAACATCCTTCATAAAGTCATCATATTCTTTAAACAAATATCTTTGGGGAGTAACTGGAACAGGTGTTCACTAAGATCAAAGCAGGTGTTCACAGTTGCTTAGTTAGATCCTAGCCTGACATCCCATTACCCTATGACCCTCCCAATCTGGCGCAATTAAAATTCACTCAACCAAACTGTGTAAATCAAATGCATGTCAACATCATAATATCCTAAAGAAATCTTCTTTAAAATTTATGGCAAATTGCAGTTTTAGTTACTTACCTTTGGATGAATATTTCCTCGCTCATTCGCAACTTGCCAATTAGTGAAGTTGATGGAATGATTCTCAAAATGACAATTTAGGATAAATGATGGAATGATACTGAATTTTATCATATCGATGTGTGTAAAACTAGTACAATTTTCAACAGCAGCTCTTTAGTGGAAAGAGGAGTTCCCCATGGGAGCCTCACCCCACTTTTCCTCTTCCTTCAAAAAATAAAAATAAAAATAAAAAAACTTCCAAACATCACAAGAACTCAAGGCGGCAAGTAGGAAAACAGTGAATTCTATGCATATGGCGCATAGAGAGGTTACTTGAGCTCTCAAAAAGTCATCTATTAATTGTCTTGATATGACAAAGCTGGCTACAGAACTCAACCAAATCCAAACTTGGTGGGACAAGTTGAAACTACTTCCAAACTTAAAAGGAATAAAACTACAATTTGCCCAAAATTTCAGCATGGTTACGACAGAATTTTTTCCATTGCCACTCCACAATGAACACAAAAGGACAGCTACATGCAGTAGTAAACATGCAACTTCTTTCAACCACATCAGTTAGTGTTTTTTATTTTATTTTATTTTTTTGATGTCAGAGAGAGATAGAGCTCCTTGGGGCAGGAAATGGGCTTGATCCAGGAAAAGGAAAATTTTAGGTTGACATGGAAAACACTAATCACCAAAGAGAGAAATTATTACCTGCAATCCTCCAATCACCAAAAGAGCAGGATAATTAGGATGGAAAACAGAAGAATGGAATTGATTTCCATTGGAGCTGAGCTCATGAATACACTCCCCTGATGCTAGTGACCATACTTTAACAGAATCTTCACTTACAGATGCCAGATAATCACCATTAAGATCCCAGCACAAGTAGTTTACTACTCCAGAATGCCCCTAAGAACAAGTCAAAGGAAATCAATGTAGGAATGTCCAAACCCTGATCACAACAATCAAATTCCCAGCATCCCAAAAAGGAAAAAATGTGACAGGAACATAACCATAAAACGAATCAAGACAATCAGATAAATCCAAATAAACCTGGAAAGAATGGGTTTGTCTATCATTTTCTACATCATAGACAGTCACAACTTTATCTGAGGCAGCTGCAAGTAGATGTCCAGTTATTGGTTGAAATCTCACTTGTGCACTTCCTCCTTGCTGCAATTAGCAATAGAAGAATGAATTCAATTTAAATCATGCACGTCAAAAAAGACTTGAGAAAACCAAAACCAAACTACTATAAGAAAATGACTAAAAGGTTAACCTTGGAGATCCGAGCACAGGAGAATGGACTTATGTTCCAGTATTGAATTTCATTGCTATTATCACAGAAACAGAAAAGGTCATTCTTCTTAGGATGAAAATCCAAGGATAAAATGTGTGAAGCGTGGCTGGTGTACGCATGCAAACAGTAGCTTGGCTGCAAAACAAGTCAGACTCGATTCATCAATTTTTCTGAGCAACAATAAATGTACAAGACTTATGACATAATAGCAAAAACTATTTTCAGATGAATGGATGCATATTCAAAATTGTGAATACTGTGAGTTAGATGATTCAGCGCCTCATTGCAAGCAGAAACAAAACCCACTGCAAGAATGGCATTCACCACATTGAGTCTATTACTACATATTGAAAAATGAAAACAATTAGAAAAAAATGAGAACAAAGATTATTACATTAGCGGCATCCCATAGTCTGACAGATTTGTCAAATGAAGCTGTTGCTAGTTGAGTTGAATTAGGTCTGAACCGGACATCAGTAATTAGATATTGGTGTTCTTCTTTTGTGGTCTCTGTTTGCAGGGTATCCATGTTCCAAAGTACAGCCTGATTCATTCACAAGGAAAATTAGTCATTACTGCTCAAAACATCTCCAAGAACAAAATTTTCCATTCTAAAAGCAAAACTTCAAGAGCATGATACTATATCATTTGAGTGAAAATTAAGGTTCACCCTCCTAACTATACGGCAAAGGTAATGGCATTCTGCTGGCAGCTGCATTCTACCTTCTTGTCATGTCCAGCACTAGCTAGCAACTTCCCATCTGAAGAGAAGTGACAGCAAAGCACTTTATTTATTGTCCGTATACAACCAACTTCACCAAAGGAAAAACCTGAAACAAAGAACCTTGCATAAATATAGCCCCATCAAGAATACAAGCTTCAAATTAAGCATAACACAAAACAATGTATCACTTTTAGAAGACTCTGTTTTATGCTCCGTAAGAGTCTGCTTCAATGCGCCATAGATACTTGCATCTCCTCCATCATGTGATAAAAAAGATTCAACATTATCTTCCAGGGAACCAACATCTCCAAAATTCTCTAAATCATCCTACAAAAGGAATAAGACATCAATGGTGACAGCAAACATCCTCCATTATAATATCCATTCTACAATTACAAATATATACTTTCTTGAATAAATATCTCATGTTCATGATAATCTATTTGAAAGTTGAACAAGGACTACACTCTCAAATCTAGTGTGATGGATATGAACCAACTTGTCTGCAGACAGATTCAGACAAGATGCATGCCCATAATGTTATGCACAGAACTGCTAATTAGACATACCAACTGATTTGTAGATGATGCAATTCCACCTGCTCCATCTGCACCGTACATGAAGCTTTTTGGCGCACCGTTGACATGTTGCAGGCTGCTAGAAGTAGTCATTCCATCACCAGGGGTGTGAGTGGAAGGTGGTGAGTTAGGAGAAGGACCCACTGTATTTCCAGTGCCTGTACTGTTGGCAGGTCCAGATGAAGAATGCTGTTTCCTTTTTTATTGTTCTGCACATAACTTGCATAGTTTACTCTCCAAAAAGAAAGGGGTAAGCATAGGAAAGGATGGTGTCTGATGCATATACAAGATAATTTTATTCAAACAGATATGCTATGATATACTAGATCTCAAATTCAGCTGTGATATGCTGGATCTCAAATCTACATGGAATCCAGACCAACCTGTTGTAATTGTTGTTGCTGTTGCTGCTGCAACTGGTCCTGTTGCTGAGAGGAGGATTGCTGCATCTGGGTCATCTTCATCTGTTAATCCAAGTACACATGTTAGAAGCTGGCAGTTAAAGAGAAATGAAAAAGAACAACAGTTCTCAGAAGTCTTGTCCACAAAATTCAGGCACCAAATCATAGATGCGAGTAGAAAAAAGGTAAGATCTTCAGTTTATCCAAAGTGCATGGAACTATGCAAGGCTTAGATCACAAAAGCAGAAACTTGTTAACATGGCATGCAGTGAGATACAAGCAAATGGAAACAGATACTTGATGCTTAAAATGGCAAGGATGCAAGCATGTCTCTGCAAGTACATGCATGTGCAATGAACATTTACTCTAGCGTGGCATATGTGAAAGCCAATGACAGCAACAATTGGTCATTCTGGAAAAAAATGTATCTCACTTTTGGTGAATTTGATTGCACAGGTGAACATATGGATCCATCATTTCTTGGTGGTTGCCCATCCTTGGCACTAAAGTTGCCCCTTGGCAGTCCACCAAACCCATAATTGGGTGAGCTTCCAAGGCTGCCTTGTGCCTGAGCCTGGGCGAGGACATGCTGCTGTTGAGATGCCAACAGAAGCTGATTTTGGTTCTGTAAACTTGGCTTTTGTACTTGTAACCCAAACTTGGTCGCAATTGTTCAATTCCCTGTCAGAGAATAGGCAAGAAAGTCAGACACTTCAAGATTTCAAAACTAATATGCTATAAAGTTGGATAAGTTCTCAGCCACTCACAGTTAAAGGCCAGCCCTTAAGTGGAAGGCTAGTCACACCTTGGTTCAACCCTAAGAAGGAACACAACAATTAGCTCATGAATTCTGTCGTCACATATCCAAGTTACCAGCAGCATAATTAACAATTTTCCCCATCAGGCAAGGCAAATAGATTATGATAGAATACTGCAACATAAAGCAACGTGGATGCCAGCATTTTTAACACCTAGGATCTCAGACTTACTTTCAAGATCATTTACAATAGTGAAACAACTGAAAGAAACTCAAATTCTCAGTCTACTGCAGTAATGCATTACAACTAGTTCACTTGCGAATCACACTACCTGCGCTTCCAGATTTTGACTGAAGAATTGCCTGCCCATAAATTGATGAAGGATCCATAGGCAAAGATTTCTGAGTTGCACCCAAGCTCACTTCTGCTTTGATGTCCTGCAAATTCGAAAAGCACGGCCTTCAGTAAAAGGAAAATTATATCTTGCAGCTCATAATGATAAATGGTTCCAAGCAATTACAGCAGTCAGTTGAGGCCGTCCTTGCATTTGCTGCAAAGCTGCAGACATGCCCCCAGAATTGCCTTGTACCAACTGGCTGAATCAACCACAATACAGGGAAAAAATAACAATCCAAAACTCACTCACATTTTGAGTTAAGACCAAAAAATAGACGAGACAAATGAAAATGTTTCAAATCTTACCCTTGATGATTTGTAGCTGACTTGAGAAGAGCCATTCTGTTAGCATCAATGAGAGCTGGAGATGTGTCTGAATCCATTGAATTAGAGTGTTTCATGCGTTCTTCATACATTTTCATCGCTAATACATTGGCAGACGGCTGTCCCATAATTCCTTCGGAGTTCATTGCATTCATGGGACCACCGAGGGGAGGATGATTAGGATCTCTTCGTTGTAATTGGGCATTGCGCTGTTGCATGAATTGCAGCTGCTGCATTTGTAGTTGCTTCTGGTGCTTCCCTTGCTTTCACTTGTTTGTGTCTGACAATAAATACCCGGAATATAGTTCCAGAAAAATATATATATCAAAGGAATGACAATGCAAATACATAAGAGCATCACTGGCAAAATTTTAGTCCTCTTATCTCTATAAGCATGACAAACCTCTATATAAGCTGCAGCTGCCTCAGAATGTTTCTCATTTGTCCTTGCAATGAAATGTCCCAAAAGACAGACCACCATTCAAATAAAAACCCTCCCGGCGCATCAATGGCTGCAATAGCATGAAAATTTACACTGTAAGTTACCAAAACAAAAGCAAACAAACTCAAACATTACATAATTATATATTGCAGGTCAATAAATAGCAGAACATGGACATTTCACATACCAACCAAACCAGTTATCATTGATAGGCTTAAGCTACTATAAAGTATGAACAGGGACATAAGGACGTAAAGTTTCTTTATCATCATTACCTACAGGATCCGTGGCAACCTTCCCCTCAGTCATGAAAGCTTTGGCAGAGTTATGTAGCTTTCTCTTCAATAAGTAGTCATGTATATAGACATCAAGCCTGGGGCAGAAAATACAAAAGAAAATAAGAAAAAGGGAACAAAATGGAGATCAGCAAGTGATAACAGCATCTTACTCTTTTTATTTAAACAAACCAAAACAACGTATGTATTGAACGCCTCAACCAGAAAGCCAATATGCTTTTCTCAACTTGGATACTTGAAATAAATTACTAATCCTTTACATCCCATTATTTGCATCTCCGAAATGAACAACAAAAGTGAAGTCCCTTGGAGAATTCCAGACTTTTATCTTTCCTGCTGGCCTTCATTGACATAATTCTAATACAGTTTCTCAATTCTGTGAACTAACACAACAAAAGTAGATAAATCTTCCCCCCATTCTTTCGTTTACCTCCTTCGTGATAAAATAATCGACAGAAGAACAATAAAAACATTAAAATCCAAACAAAGGAAAGCGAATAGACAAAGCTGTAGAAGAAGAAAAGAGCTGCATACATCTTATCTGCTTCCCAATTACTCTGCGCCATGGCTTAAAACTTCAAACAATCACTCGCTCCACAAACAATTCAGCAGTTATTCACTGTGTTCACTGCGAATTAAGCCCTAAACAATCACGGAGCGTCATAATATTCAATTAGGAAACACAATAACATAATAAATACTCCAAAAAGAGAGAAATTTACTCACTGGATATAACAAGAAAACCATGCTTTACGAGAACAAGTCAAAACCATACCAATCTGATAGATCACACCCAACATTGCCGATCCAAGCAAGATCTCCCGCACACATACCCTAATTCAATCTAAAACAACATAAAAAAAACACAAATTCTCATCAAAATCCAAAAAGTTAAACAAAAGATCTCAAATTTTTGCTTTTTCTTGCGATTCAAATATCTTTAACCGTACAATTCAAGAAACTCAAATTCGCTTCACAATTGATAGAGTGCTCCAATTCTTGATATTACAGTAATTAAATAGCTGAAAAAAATCTTCCAAAAAATCAGCACTTAACAGCAACGGCTTCAGGAGTGAAACTAACTCCAATTCAACCGCTGTCCTCACCCGCAAATTCGTACAACCATCGCTACAGGAAATTAATTGCCTTTTTATTATCTGAATTTACAGAGAAGTTTCCACGAGTGATATTTATTCAAATTTCCCAAGAAAATTAAATTCTTGGAGAAAGAAAAAAAAAAAAAAAAAAAAAAAAGCAAAGTGATGTCGTTTCAGTGAAGCTGTCAACTTGATGACTAGAGCTCTGAGGTGGAGAGAGAAGAGTAAATATCGGTGGACGGAGCCGAAAATAGCTGGAGCTTGTTGCGTAGGGATTTGAGCCTGCGGTTCGGGAATGTGGGCCGTCACGGGCTTGTTTGTGTGGGGCTTTGGTTTGGAGTTAGGCTCGGGAGGCAAGTGCTGGGCTTTTAATCGGTTTGGGTTAGTGGTTCCGCTTGTTGCTTCGGTGATTCCGTTTTGAGGTGCGTTATTGGTCGAACCACCTTACGTCAGCCAAGCGGTGCTAAAGTAACGCGACTCTCGTATTCACACTACTAAGTGATGGCTTACGTGGAACGGAACAGTGATGCGACGTGTTCGATATTTTACCAGTTTGATTGGGCAAAAACATCAACAATAAGATACCAAAATTTGGATCTTGTGATGAATCGTAGAGTCCCATGAATTATTTTGTTATTGTTATTATTGTTATAGGACATATACACACGTATATTTATACGCATCTATACGTACATGAATATATTGGCTCAGTTTAGATACCATTTATTACGTGATCTTAAAACATTTTACGACTTTACTATGCAATGTATAATTCTGTATGTCACCTTTGAATTCTCTTTTCAAATTCATGATCGGTCGGTTAGTGAGCTCTTAAATTAGGCCTCTCTAATTATGTTCTTGAGTGGAAAGTAGTTAAGAGTTCAATACTCTAAGCAGTCTAGCTGTATATTAAGATCCCCGGCAACTTCCAGATTATTTTCTTGAGTGGAAAGTAGTTAAAATTCAATACTCAAAGCAATCTGGCAGTGTATTAATTATTTTCCTGATTTAAAAGCAATCTGGTAGTTAAAATTCAATACTCTAATGCTCAAAGCAGTCAAGCTGTGGATTAAGATCCCCAGCAACTCCCAACTAATGGCCAATACCAGACGAGTGTAACACATACACGTATGATGTATACCATAAATTATGTAATTGGTTCAATTTTACTAACTTTTCTCGTGGCATCCAACAAAATTTTTAGTATCGTATCAGTAATACGATGCATGATGTGGTTATGCACTACAAATTAATTCTAAGACGGGTTTAAGGAAGATTCTCTGCTAGATTTTGAATCTTTGATTCTTGTAAGCTTCTAAAAGCGAAAAAATTGATAATGCTACTAATTTTTACACGTATAGAAGTAATTACATTCATAATCATCCTAAATGCTCTAAAAGAGGACTGAAGTGTCGATCCTTGTTCTCTTCTTCCCCTGGGCCCTAATCGGCAGCAAAAATCCTCCTGCCTTCGTTCCCCTCAAATGAATGTTAAAGAACCAATCAATACGTGAATACTAATTTCAGAGCCACTGGACGTGAGCGATAAATACAGAAAAGATGCAGCAAATCATCCTGAGGATTGCTGTTCCTGTCCAGCTGAACTGAGATTTCCCTTCTCAAGTTCCACAGATCCTTGTTCTGATCCTGAGCAGGTACCTGGAGGGATGTTAATGCCTGCAAAACCAACCATAACAGCAGCTGCGCCAATATAATCTAAGAGGTGGGGTGTGTTTCCGGTTATTGAATCCACAACAGCAGCCAATGGAACTTGGATTGTAAGTCCAGCTGTTGCTACTGTGGTGCTAGTCAGAAGAACTGCTTTGGCCATAAGTAATCACTCAAGACATTATCCAGCAGACCTAGTCCATATTTGTAAAAGATTTAGACAGATTGAAAACATATGGAAAAGAGCAATACAAAGGCAGCAATGAATTTAGGCTCATCTTTTGCAAAGAAAAGCTAATTCATCAAAGTGAATCCTATTCACTACATTGTATTCACATAAACAGAATGGCCAGATCTGTACATAGTTTGGTCCCCCTTTTAGCATGTAAAGATTCAACAATAAAGGCTGATGCCAGGGTCAAAGAATCACCACATCAATGTGATTCTGTGCATGCTAGAGTTAGATGGCAATCAGAATCAGCCTTTAAAAGCCTACTCCTCCTCCCCCCCCCCCCCCCCCCAACAACAACAAACACCCTTCCCCTTTTCACAACATTAATTAACACAAAAAAATAAGAATAAAAAAACTCGTATCCCCAGCTTTTCCCCTCAAGCTAAAAATTTGACCAGATGCTAGAGAATGAGTTCTTGAATCAGCCATTGTTGGAGATTTGATCAGCAAGACGATCATTTTTAGGTTTCATGTGTTTATACATTGATAGTTCTCAATGCAATAATGTGTCGAGCAGTATAGACAATAAAGAATGTCTTTGTCAACCATGAATGAATATGGAAGCCTTTGCCAGTCTTTAGTACATCGTCTTAAAGTACGATCACCTTGAGACAGCTATAGACATTTGCCTGATTGCAATGGCTGATTTAGCAAGGGGACAATATGGGCAACCGCACCTATTGCCTTTCTCTGGAGTTTAAATAATTTTAGATCCTTAACAGTAAATTGTCAATCACAAAAAAGCAGTCATTAGTAATGTCTCATTTTAAGTTTTCCCTCCTGCATTTCTGTTCCCATGATAACTTAGAATTCTCATCCTCCATCCCTTCTCGATGTAGTGAAGTGGGAAAGGGAAGAAACTTAACTTCTTTTTGTCTTCAAGTTTGGTTATTTTTTATACAACAGAGTCTTTTAAAATTTCTAAATCGATTCCGCATTCTTACCGAAAGCTAAAGAATCTTTTAGAGTAGAAAAGTCAGTAATGGACTGTATTCTGCTGTATGTAATAACTAGTTCTTAAGAACAAAAGAATATCAGCATTAACTGCAGAACGAGATGTTTATTACATAATGCATGCATGAGAGGCAAAGGAATGCTACAAGAGCTTTAATTACTCAAAATGAAAGTAAAATGCATCAGAAATGTCACAAGGAAGCATATTGACTATTTCAGGTTTTAGTGACAATGTGAAACCTACATACCTTTACCGATGATCAGACCTAATTGCTTCCAGGTAAGAACGCTGAAAGGCTCCAGCTTGGCAAAGTTGAGTACTAGGGCAACTGGTAGAAATATCAGGAGGTTGAACAAACCTACAAATCCAAGAAACTGTGCCATACTGAACTGGCCACTTTTTCCATCTTCTTCATCAGGTAGCTTTTTACGAATAAGGGAAATATAGACAGCATACAGGGCTGCAGAAAGAAGAGAGAGAATATCTCCAAGAGCAGGGTTTGAAGCAACAGAGCTGGATCCTGCTTCTGAGTCACCCATGCTGACAATTATTGTGCCGCCCATGCAAAGAAGAACGCTATATAGCTTCAGCCAAGTGAACTTCTCACCCAAAAACACAAGAGCAACCAAAAATGTAAACAGGCTGGAGGCACTACTTAAAATGGTATTTGACTGCACAAAGCAAAGCAGATGTTAAAATCACATCAGGTCTACAAAAATTCAGAATTCAACTGTTCACAATCACAAATAGGAGTAGCAATTACATCACGTATACAACCGTTAGGGAAATAAACAGAAAGAAGGCGAGTTACAAAAAAAATACTTACAGTAACTGTTGTATACTTCAGCGAAAGGTTGAATGTGAGTTGTGCAAGAAACCAAAATGGGCATATCAGTAGGCTAACTTTTGCTATTCTAGCACGTGTCCAACGCCCCTTTGCATCCAATCCAACATTAGCATCTTCAATGGCAATGACTCCTACTCTATGGTTATTGACAGCATCTTCTTCAGGAACCACATCTAATACAAAAGCATCGATTGGAACACTGGGGTCATTGTTTTCAAGAAGAATCACCTCCTCCGACTCTTCTAAATTTTCCAAACTACTAGTTTCTTTTTTCTTCCACCAAAATAAAACACTACCATATTTATCCTCCAAAAACCGGCCAATTTCAACCAAGGGTATGTACACCAGAAACAATGAATTGCAGATGTATGTTATAAAAAAATGGTGAAACACCACCATCAACAACTGATTGAACCACAAAGCTAGCAGCAATCCAAATAGTTGCAAACTGCAAATATATAAACTAATCCTAAAAGCCATCTCCAAAACTCGATCTTTCATCCCTTTAAGCCAAATCCAAATCAAACATCGGACCTTAGTTTCTATCTAAACATTCTCAAGAGCTAAATCCTCGAAATTCTATAGTAATTACCAAGAAGAAAGTCTGTCTCCTGCTATCATCATATAACAAAAAAGTATCACAAGAGCAATCTGGGAAAAGAAAGTTAGTCAGCTTAATAATCAAGCACGCTAATGCCCAAAAAAAAAAATCACTTTTTTAGCCAAGATTCAATAAAAAAAAAAAAATTAATGAAGAATAAATCATATCAGTAGAAGTTTCAACAATGGCCCAAGAAACAATTTTGATAATTCATTAACTTAGAAGTGCATCCGATCCATTACCTATAATGATCATTGAATACATTGAATCCAGGCATAATTAAGAAACATCGTACATTACGAGAAAACATTAAAATCGGATACGAAAAAGGAGATGGAAAGAGAAGCCAACCCAGGAAGGGGGGGGGGGAAAAAAAAAAAAAAAAGGTACCTGATTCGGGTAGGGGTGGGCGTGATAGCCGTTAATATGAGATGAACGAGTGCTGGTAGTTTTTCCTTTATGATGAAGAGTCTCAAGTAATTAACAGTTGCAGGCAGACCTTTGACTCCGCTTGATGAAGCGATCTGAGAACGAGGCGCCACTTCTTCCCTTTGTTCCGCCGCCGTCACGGCCAAAATTGGCAGTCGCTTAATATGTAAATTGTCCTATGAATTCTTTTTTTTTTTTTTTGGTAAGTAAATTGTCTAACAAATTGAATAATTAAATAAAAGCAAAAGAATTTCTCAATTTCCAATCC